>LHPF02000036.1:0-132500 GCA_002245815.2 Micractinium conductrix | reverse complement strand
GAGCAGGCTGGGGGTGGGTTCACACGCCTCACGACGGCCAGAAGCATGCACAGGAGGGCGGGGTCGGAGCGGCCTGTAGATAGAGGGGGGGGGGGGGGGGGGGATGATGGGGCTGATGGGTAATGGTGTACCACCACAAAGCGCAGGGCTGGACCGCCTCGCCCCCAAGCAGGGGGGAGCCCATCCTCCACGCACCCGCGTCCTCTGGCGAGAACTCGATGTCGGTGCAGCCCAGGGAGCGCAGGTGCTTGACGGCGGTGACCGCGTTGTCGACGACCTGGCAGGGGTGGTGTGGGGCAGTGGGGCGGTGGGGCGGGGTCGGGGGGACGAGGGGGGAGGGAGGCAAGGCGGAGGGTCCTCGCAGATCGAGCTGCGCCGCCGATGGAGCTGCGCCGCCGATGGAGCTGCTCTTCCGGAGCCCCAAACTTCGGCAGGGTGCTGCAGCCGGCAGCTTGCTGCTCCGGCACCACAGCGGCCGACAGCCGCCACACTCAGCAGGCAGGCAGCGCCCTGCCGCTGGCCCAACCACAGCGTGTTCAGCAGGCGGGCGGCGCCCACCTGCTCCGGCGTCATGTGCAGCTTGTACTTCATGTGGATCTCTGCGGGCAGGCAGGCAGGCAGGCAGGCAGCGGTGGGGGGTCAGCATCGAATCGCGCTGTTCAAATCTGATGCAACCAGATGGGATCAGATCCTTTGTTTTGCGCAGCCTGTTTTGTGCAGCTTGCACTTGATGCGGACCTCCTCTGCAGGCAGGCAGGCAGGCAGCAACGTGGAGGGCCAGCAAGGCTGGGGGGATCAAGCGAGCAGGGGAGCAACAAGAGCAAGCAGATTACACTCCAAGCCAAGCTTCGCAGCCCGGTGTGTGAAGGATCAGGCAAGCGCCGAGGCTTCAGCTGCGGCGGCGGCCAGCATTACCAGGGCGGCGCCGCTGCAGCGACCGACGCCGCCGCTGCCAGCGGGAGCCCCCCCCCCATCCCCCACCCACCGCTGGTGGCGATGAAGGTGTGCACGCGCGGCAGCTTGGCGTGGCGAACTGCATCCCAGGCGCGGTCCAGGTCCTGGGCGGCACAAGGGGGAGTGCGCTGGGTGAAGGCGTGGCGGCAGGGCGCGGCGCAGGGAAGACACCCGCATGCGCCCCATGCGCATGCACGACGGGACCACAGCGCCGGCACAGCAGGGGGGCAGCATGCGCAGCAGGCGTAGCATGCGCAGCAGCGGCCGCACCTGTGGGCGCGTGCGGGAGAGGCCGCAGATGACGGGGACGTAGCCGTCGTCGTGCACAGCGTTGCCCACCTCCATGGCGATCGAGCGCACCTGTGCCCACCAGCCCAGAAGAGTTCGAGTGTGTCGTTGGGAGGGGTGGCAGCATGCACAGCGACCTGCGACCAATGCGGTACACCGGGGCAGAGCAGCGGCGCTGCAAGATGCTGACGCTGCGACGCGGCGCCAAAAGGTCCTGCGCGGCGTCGCCGGCATGGAGCGGTCCTGCCGCAAGCCGCCGCTCTCCCGCGCACTGCACCCTGCCAACGGCAGTGCCGCGGGCCGCACGCAGGCACGCAGCAGGCAGGCAGGCATGCAGAACGCAGCACGCAGGCACAAAGCAAGCAGCGGCAGCAGCAGCAGCATGCGGCGGCAGGGGCAGGGGCAGAGGCAGGGGCAGGGGCAGGTGACGCACCGCCTCAAAGTCATCAGGGGACGCAATGGGGAAGCCGGCCTCGATGATGTCCACGCCTGCCCAGCAGGCACAGCAGGGGAGGCGGTGCCGCGGCGCACGTCAGCGCGGCTTTGGAGGGCAGCCGGCTTGCCCACCTGGCTCACCCCTGCTGCTGCTGCTGCTTGCGGGAGGTGCTCGCGCTGCCCTGCTGCCACTGCCCTGCTGCCACCTCCGCTGCCTGCCAGCGAGGGACAGCTGCCGCCCAGCTTCTCACCCAGCTGGCTCAGCTTCTTGGCAATTTCCAGCTTCTCCTTGGAGGTCAGGGTGGCGCCGGGGCTCTGCTCGCCGTCGCGCAGGGTGGTGTCGAAAATGCGGACGTAGCTGCAACAACGAGGCATGAGGGGGGCGGCACGGGTCGGCGGGTGCTACGATGCAGCTGAGCGGCCCTTGGCGGCGTCCCAGGAGGGCTGCCGCCAGCTCACGCGGCGCTCCTCGTCGCTGCCAGCCGCCGCTGAAGCTGGGAGCCGAGAGCTGCTGGCACAGCACCGCTCGCTCAAAGGCAGCGAGGCGATGCACCCGCTGCAGCATGCAACGCACTTGGGGTCGTCGATGCGGTTGGGCACATACTCGGGCCGCTTGCGGGGCTCCACAGTAGCCGCCGCACGCACCACGCCTGCAGGGACACGGGGGGCCGGCGGGCGCGTCGGCGGCGGCAGCGGCGGCGGCCGGCGGCGGCGGCGCCTGCTTGCACACAGCTCTCCCCGGCCCAACCCGCCGCTTCCAAGTTGCGGTGGCCTTCCCGGACGGCGTGACACACCCCAGTCGACCAGCCCACGCTGCCTGAGCCGCTTAGCTCACCGCGCTGCAGGCGCATGCGACGAGGGGCAGCGGCCTGCCTGCAGCCGGCCAGGCGGGTCTGCGCAACACAGCTCGCCATGCTGATTGGAGGGCTGCTGCTCGCAGGAGTGGGGGATGCGGCTCGCGGCTTCTGGGTGGACTGCCTGCTCACAGGCGCCTGCAAGTCACTGCACACTGCGCTCACTTCACTGCTGCGAGCTCACGCCGATCGCCCCAGTCACACAGCGTTGCCATCCAGCTCGGCCTCCGTGGCACTGCCGTTCTGCCCCGGCTTTGGGGAAGCCATCCTGGCGCTCCCTGCATCGCGATCGGTCCTGCATTTCATCGTCTACAGCGCATCTATTGCCGCGCTCGCGCTGCGCCCCTCCGCGTCTCCGCCCCTCCTCTCTTTGACGCCGCCCCACCGCATTCATCACCGCCAAGACATCACCCCGACACTGTGACCCCGCGCACCGCAAGCACAGGGGCCGCTGCTGCGACCTGCCGCCGCCGCCGCCGCCGCCGCCGCCGCTCTGCCCGTCAGGCAGCCCTATGCCACTGAGGTGGTAGCAGCGAGTGCCACACTTGTGAGCAGCGCAGGGACCTGCACGCAGAGGAGCCCGGAGCAGCAGCAGGAGCGTGTGGCACCCGTCAGCCACCCACCATGCCGGGTGAGTCGGCTCGGTTGCGGGTTGCTCGTCGTTGGGAGCAGTCGTCGGCGCACCCCCTGCCACGCCTCCGGCATCGGCATGCCTGCAGCAGCAGAGGCGTGCATTGGGCGGAGGTGCGCAGCGCTCCTGCAGCACTCCGTCCCCCCGGCAGCAGCTCACTTGCTCTCAGACCACAGGGCGACGTCGCTCCGTGCCCCTTCTCCCCCGCCGCCCCCCTGCCAGACATCAGCGCCCGCTCCCAGGGCCATATGCCGTGCGCTCCTCCCCTTTTGAACATTCCCTGCTTCTCCCTGCTTCCCCACGTCCGCCAGGCTTCCGCACCCGCTTCCAGGGCTATGCCGTGCGCTTCTCGCCCTTTGAGGAGGGCAAGCTTGCGGTGGCCACCAGCCAGAACTTCGGCATCATCGGCAACGGCTGCCAGCACGTGCTGCAGGTGCGCGGCGGGGCGCCCTCACGCGAGGCAACGGCGACAACACGGGCTGGTGGGGGCTGCGCACGGGAGGCACGCCGGCAGCGCTGCTGCCCTGCTGCTTGCTTGCGCTTTAAAGCTTTCCAAACCGCGCCCTCTGTGTGGCGTTCCCCGGAGGGGCGAGGGTGGTGCAGCGAGCGGCCCGCCTGTGACGCAGCTGCCACCGCACGCTGGCGTGCTCGCACACTGCCGCTCTCAACTTTATTGGTTGATTAATTTGGTTGATTGATGGGTTCATCGGTTGATTCGTACCCCCTGCCTTGCGCACGCAGATGGGGCCCAACGGCATCTCAGAGTGGCGGTCCTTTGACACCGCCGACGGCCTGTACGACTGCGCGTGGAGCGAGGAGAACGAAAACATTCTCGTGTCAGCCAGCGGCGACGGCAGCATAAAGGTAGAGAGCTGCGACGGACAGTTGGAACCACACTCTGCGTCGCTCGAGTGAAGGGCGAAGCGGTGTGAGACGGAGCAGCATGATTGAGCAAGCACGGGCAGAGCTGGTGTGGCCACCAGCTCCGCCCGTGCTTGCTGCGCCAAGCTCACTCCCTGCGCTGCCTGCCCTGCCTGGTCCTTTCCTTGCTCAACAGGTGTGGGATCTTGCAGCGCCGCCGGAGGCCAACCCGCTGCGCAGCTTTGAGGAGCACACACACGAGGCGCGTTGTGTGGCAGGGGGCAAGGGTGCGTGCACGCGTCACCACTGCGCATTCATTTGCTTACGCAGAGGTGCAATCAGTTCGGTGCGCATGTACCGCTCTGTCGAACACTTGGCACGCCGCACGCTGGCCCGGCTGTCGAGCACCGAGGGCTGTTGGGGGGGTGTTCAGACGTTGTAGGGCTTGAAGATGCCATTTCCCTCCCCCTTTCAACAATCGCCTCCTGCAAGACTGGTTGATCCAACAATTTCCCTCCTTCTAGGATGACTGACTGATTGAACAACTCCCCCCCCCCCCCTCCCCCCCGCCCTTCAACCAGGTGCACAGCCTGCACTGGTATCGGGTGCACCTCACGAGGCCTCCCTGTGGGCTCACTTGTCACTGGTTGCCCCCCCCCCCCCCCCCCGCCCTTCAACCAGGTGTACAGCCTGCACTGGAACCAGGTGCGGCGAGACTGCTTCCTCTCCGGCTCGTGGGACGACACAATAAAGGTGGGTCGGCGGGTGGGTTGGGTTGGGTGGTGGTGGAGTGGTGGTGGTGTGTGTGGGTGGGTGGGGGGGGGGGGCGGGGCCCTGCAGCGTGCTGAGAAGGCTGACCGAGGACCGAGGCTGCTCGTGGGGCCACACGATAGAGGCGCGAGGGCTGGGTGCGGCGCAGGGCCTGGCCTGGCGAGCCCCCTCTGCTGCTCTGTGCACCACTCTGGCAGCTCCCCGGCAGCCCGTGCACACTCTGTGCGCCTGCTTCCTCACCCCTGCCCACCTGCCGCCCTCCCACCCCCTCTGGCAGCTCTGGAACTTGACAGCCCCCGGCAGCCTGCGCACGTTTGCGGAGCACACGTACTGCGTGTATGCCGCGCAGTGGAACCCAGCGGCTGCGGACGTGTTCCTCAGTGCTTCAGGGGACTGCACAGTGAAGGTGCGTGGTGGGTGGTGCGGGCTGCGGGGGTGGGGGGGTGGGGGGTGGGGGGTGGGGGGTGGGGGGGCGGGGGGGCGGCTCAGCGCGCACAGCGCATCGCGGGCAGTGCAGCGGGACTCGGAGCGCCAGCGGGCTGTCGGTCTCGTCCGCAGCAGGGGACTGTGTACTGTGAATGTAGATGGGAGGGAGATGAAGCCTGCTGGGCGGGGCGCAGGGGTGCTGCCGAGAGCGGCGGCCCTGCCTGCCCGCAACGCAGCTCTCATCCCTGCCTGCCTCGCCTGCTCCTCCCCTCCCGTCAGGTGTGGGACTTGCGGCAGGCGCGGCCGACGCTGTCGCTGGCGGCGCACCGCTACGAGGTGTTGTCGGCGGATTGGTGCAAGTGAGCGGGGGGAGGGGGAGGGGGGGGGGGGGGGAGGAGTGCAGGCTTGGAGGGTCTGGGGCAGCAGGTGCGAGGGCCTGGGCCAGCGGGTGTGCGCATCATGCTCCACAGCAGCCTGCCAGCCTCACCCCACCTTCCTCCCCACCTTCCTCCCCCAGGTACAACGACTGCATCATCGCAACTGGGTCTGTGGACAAGTCGATCAAGGTGGGTGTGGGTGGGTGAGTGGGCTGCGGCACGCCTGGCTTGTTCGATCGTCGCCCGCGCCCCGTCTGCTCCCCTAAACCCCCACCCAACGCTCAGCCTCGGGTCGCCTCCCCCAAATGCGCCTCTTTGCATTGCCGTAGGTGTGGGACGTGCGCATGCCCGAGCGCGAGCTGGCGACGCTGCTGGGCCACACGTACGCTGTGCGCCGCGTGCTGTTCAGCCCGCACTCAGAAACGCTGGTGGCGTCTTGCAGGTGGGTGCCTGGCGGGCGGGCAGCGGCGGTGGGCAGCGGCAGGGTGGGTAGGCGGGCGGGCAGCGGCGGTGGGCAGGCAGGGTGGAGACGGAGCATCGGGGGTATTAACAGCAAGCAAGCAGCGTCAGGCCAGCGCCCGCTGTTGCGTTGCCCTCCCAAGCACCTCGCCTTTCCCTCCCAACCATCACTTCCGTGCAGCTCCGGCACGACGGTGTGGCTGCGGGACAGCGCTGCCCCCCCCCCCCTGCACCTTGGTTGCCCCCCTTCCACCCACGCTTGCCTCTCTCCTGAAGAAGCGCTTGGCCCCCCCTCCCCCCCCTCCCCCCCCCCCCCCTCGCTCCCTGGCAGCTACGACATGACGGTGCGGCTGTGGGACTATGCCGCGCCGGAGGACGCGCTCGTGCGGCTGTGGGACCACCACTCAGGTGGGGGTGGGGGGTGGTGCTGTGCTGTTGTGGCACACAGAAGCATGTATTGCTTGTGTGTGGGGCCCTTGCCCTGCTTGGGTTCGCATGTGCAGGTCTGGAGGAGGTCTGCGGGCGGCAGGCAGGCAGGCAGGCAATGCCGATCCGCCCAAAACCAGCGTTATGCAGCGTCCCACAACAACAGCAGCTGCCAAGCCGGCTTCCGGCGCCGAGCCGGCTTTCGGCGCCAAGCTTCCCTTCCTCGCCTGTGACCTCTGGCATCGCACAATCAATTAAACACCGCCGTTCCTTGCCGCTGCCCCTTCCCCACCTGTCTGTCCTCGGGCGTCGCGCAGAGTTTGCTGTGGGGCTGGACTGGTCTCCCCTGGTGGAGGGCTTGCTGGCCAGCTGCGGGTGGGACGAAATGACCTACTGCTGGCACATGAACGCAGATCCACGCGCCACCTGAGCGCCCGGCGGCGCCAGCGCCAGCGCCAGCAGCTGCACCAGCGGCGGCAGCAGCGCCAGCACCAGCGGCAGCAGCGGCCAGCAGCGGAAGCCTCGGCAGCCTCGGCAGCCTCGGCAGCAGCAGCAGCATCGCCGCCCGCGCCTCTTGATCGCCTGGCGGCAGCAGACCGCCGCGCCTCCTGACCATGCCTCCGGACCCGCCCGCCCGGCGCCACCAGCAGCAGCGTCAGCAGCAGCACAGCTGCAGCAGCAGCAGCACAGCCGCCGCCGCCGCCGCCGCCCACATTCGCTCTAGTGTCTGCACCCTCCACTGGCTTCCCAGCCCACCCATGTATGTACGTTGTACCCTTCCCCACGCTCGCCGCCTCCTCGCCCCCGCTGACCCACTCTTCCACTCTCCTCTCCTGTCTCTAGGCAGCCCGTTGCAAGATTGTGTGTGTTCACGCTGTTTCAGGCTGTTTCCACATTGCAGGCGCACGCCCGTCCTGCTGCGCTGCAGAGCTGGTGGGCGCCGCGCGCGTGCAGGGGCACAGCACAGGGCGGGCATGGATGGTGCCGGTGGGGCGGGCTGCATCTTGTGGGTGTGCACGGCGGCTGGTTGTTCCAGCAACGAGAGTAAAGGAGCGAGGACGGGGCGAGGAGGAGGGAGCGAGGGGGAGCAAGGGACGAGAAGGGTGCAGCGGAGAGGCAAGCGACAAAGCAAGCAGGCGAGCAGCGGAGTGGTCAAGTGGGCGCGCGAGGGGGGTGCGCGGCAGGGAGGGGAGGGGTCAGGTCAGCAAAGCGGCAGGCAGTGGCGGAAAAGCGAGCGTAGAGGCGCGCCGTCGAGGGCACCACGGTGCCCTTACTTGGCGGCGCCGCCGCCCTTCTCCTTGCCGTGCTGCTCTCCGTCCACCCCGTGCTTCTCCTGCACACCACAGGCAGGATGCGTTCTTGCTGGTGGGCCACACAGGCGCTGCAATCCCTGGCCGAGGCGCCGCTGGGCTAGGCAGCGCACCACAGCAGCAGGGCGCCTCGATGCAGGGCCGCTGCCACATCGAACGAAATGATGATGGGCAGGGCAACGCAGGCCCCCCCCCACCCCCCACCCCCCCCACCCCCACCCACCTGCATGCGACGCAGCTCTGCCTCCTGGTCTTTCAGGCTCAGCTTCTGCTTGTGCCGCGTGCTGTTGTAGTACAGAATGATGAGATAACGGTTCTGCGGGTGGCGGGGGGAGGGCGGCGCGTGAAGACGCGGTGCGTCGCGGCGGCGGTCCTACGCCGTCACACCCCGACGGGTGGTTCGCCGCCGTCTTCCCCCCGCAACACAACCACCCAGCGCGGCCAGCACAGCGAGCGGAAACGCCCGCAAACGGCTGAGCTCCGCGTGCGGCACCCGCACCCAGGCGCACCTGCACGTTGAACCCTGACAGGTGGTCCACCGCCGTCTTTGCGTCGTAAATGTCTTCGTACACAATGTACGCCGTGCCGCGCGTCTCCTTGCTGCTGCCCACACGGATCTGGCGGATCGCGCCGAACTTGCCAAACAAGGCGTACATCTGTCGGGTGGGACGGGCGGGCAGAGGGCTGGAAATGGTGGTGGTGGTGGGGGGGTGCGGAGGGCGCGCCGGCGGCCGGTCGGCGGCTGTCGGCAGGGCTGCAGTGCCCCCCCATTCGTTGCACGCCTCTAGCAGCTGCCCCTCGCAACCGGCGTGGTGTGCGCACCTCCTCTGCGGAGATGTTGAAGGGCAGGTTGCGCACGTACAGCACCCTGCCAGCGGGAGGCGGGGCGACGGTGGAGCGGCGGCGACGGCGGCGGCAGCATGCCCACGATCGGCTGCGGCAGCGCGGGCGCGCAGCGACCGAGCACTTCAGCACTCGACACCAGACTGCATCAGCCGACCAGGGCAGCAAGAGGCGCCCAGCAGGGCGAGACTGACCTGTTCACTTCTGGCGGCAGGCGCCGCGTGCGCTGCTGCGCTAGCGAGGCTGCCGACATAGCTGCACTACGCTACCGCCGCCGCTGCAGGGGTTGCCGCGCTGCTAGGGCGCCGGCGAGGCGGCGGATGGGGAGTGCGGGGCGAGCGGGGGAGAAGCGGACGGCGTGGAGAGGGTGGAGAGGTAGATGCGACGGTAGATGTGACGGACGCACGTGAAACATGGCGCACCAACGCGAGGGGAGTGCGCAATGTAGTGAGCGGGAGGCACGCCCCGCTCCCCTCCACCGTGGCGCGCCGCGGCAGAGTTGTACAGGGCAAGCTATAGCACTGGCCAAGTCACGTGCTTGGTTGTTACTCTAGAATAATAGCAGCCAGCGCATGCGTCGAGCAATCAGCAGAAAAGAGTTGGCTGGCAGGTCCTCTCCCAGCCCACAGCATTGCCCGCTGGGCAGTAGGCTGCGCGCCCTGTAGCCTCGTTTCATACTGCCGCTGGGCCTCCGCTGCAGACATGTTGGTCATTACACAGGGGCTCGTACATAGAGGGGCCGGACGCATGAAGAGGAAGAAGAAGGGCGTTGGCCGGGCGCGGGGGCTGGGCGTCGTTGCGGTTCACGGGGTGTGTGTGTTGGGTGGGAGGGGATCATCAGCGGGCTGGACAAGCGGGGGGGCAAAACTGCTCATCAGAGCGGGGCTGCGCCATAATCATAACAAGAAGGCTTTAATGAAGGAAGTTGGGGGGGGGGGGGGGGGCTGATTGGGGCGGGGGCTGAATTGAGCAAAACCGGGGTGCCGGGGTGGCGCCGCACCGTGGGCGGGTCCAGTGGAGGCAGTCTGGGCCGAGGCTTACTTCTAGAAGGTCGAAGGACAGACAGGACCGCCGAATCCAGGAGGATTGGGTGGGTGGGTGCGGCACAAGCGTGGCACCGCTTGGGCAGTGAAAACGCGCGTGGCACGAAGCACGCAAGAGCAAGGGTGAAGGCAACGGAGGGGTCTGAGCGGGGCAGGGGGGGTGGGGTCATCAGAGGGAGGGTTTGCAGGGTGGGTTACGGGGGGAAAATGCGACTTTGAGTTTGGGGGCACAAATGCCTGAAAAGGTGTGGGGGCGGGGTGAATGAAAGGGAAGGGGGGCGTCCGAGGGCGGGGCCGGGGGCGGGATCATGGCGGCGCCACAACCAGCGCGTGCAGCCAGCGCTCGCAGCAGCATGAGCACGCGAGCGCTGGCTCTTGCCGCCGCCCGCCGCCGCCTTACTCGATGCGGCCGACGAAGGGCTTGTTGAGGCGGGGGGAATAGAGCTTCATGAGGTAGCAGCCCAGCAGCGAGGCGCCGCCCAGGGCCAGCATCCAGAACGAGGGGGCATAGGCCTGCGGGGGGGCGAGAGGTGGGGGCAGGCGGAAAGTAGTGAGGCAAGGCGACGGCAAGCCAGGCACGCGGCGGCGCGCCCTGCCGCTGATGCGTGGCCTCAGCTTCCAGCTCGGTGCATCCGGCCCAGATTGGCAACCAGGGTAGTACCACAGTACCATGCAATCCAGTACGGGGCTCACCTTCAAGGCAGGGTCCAGGTCGCCGATGATGGAGGTGACGACAAAGGGGGTCAGGCCGCCCACAACGCCGTAGCCGCAGTTGTAGGCTGCGCACGCGTGGGGGTGGGGTGGGGGTGGGAGGGTCGGTGAGGAGCGGGGGGGATGTGCAGGGTGGGCTTGAGCATCGGGTCAAGAGGCCCCGGCCAGGCACATGATCCCTGTGCGGCGGCACAGAGCGCCGCTCCACGTGCGGGCAAGCGCGCCAAGCGCTGCCGTTGCCACTCACCAAAGGAGAAGCCGGTGGTGCGCTCCAGGGGGGCGTAGATGCGGGTGGCGGGGAGCACCACAGAGGCCATGGCCATGCCCACAATGAACTGGAGGAGCGGTGGGGGGGGGGTAAATAGGATGGTTGATACATGCCAGTGGCGCGTGCGACTGCTTTCTGCGGCTGCAGGCAGGCAGAGCACCCGACCCTGCGCTGCTTGGCGAGGCGGGCTGGCGGCAGCGGGGAACATTGGGTCGGCGTCACGTGAGGCACCCACCTGGAAGAGGGGGATGAGGAACCAGCAGGCCAGGGTTTTGGCCTGGGTGGCATAGGGGGTCTCCCAGACGCCGTAGAACACGCCCACGCAGGTGCCCATGCCCGCCAGCATCACGCCGGCGTTGATCCAAATGGCCTTGACGCCCTGCGGGGGGGGAGGGGGAGGCGCCGGGACGGGGCGGTGCAGGGGGGGCAGATGTTGAGCGCGCGCGCGCAACGGGGCGCAACGGGCGCCGGAACGGCCGGCGCGCGCCAGAGGCGGGGCGGGGGCGCAGCAGGCGGCAAGTGCCGCGGGCCGGCAGAGATGGCAAGAGGTGGGCAAGGGCAAAGCCACCCGACGCACCCACCCATCTACACACACACACCTTGTCAAACATGTGGCCGGTGAGGTACAGGCCGACAGCGTTGGAGAGCATGGACACGCTGCGGCGGTGGAGGGTGGGCGGGCGGGTGGGAGGGTCAACGAGGGGAGGGTGTGAACGGGCTGCGCGGTTCGCGCCGAAGGGCGCGCCTCACGGGCGCGCCGCCCGCGCCTTGCTCGAGAAGGCCGAAGCACAGCAGCAAGCGTGTGCGGGCGGGCGGCACCGGCGGTAGTACCAACGCTCACATGACGATGCCCTGCATGACGATGGTGGGGGCCTTGTGCACCAGGGTCTTGTCAATCAGCTGGTTGGGGGCCCTGCAAGGCGGGGGGGCATGGGGGCATGGGGGTGGGGGGGGGGCCGGAGTTTGATCGATCAATCAACCGGTTGGTCGCAATGGTCAACAAACGCCAGGTGATCAACAGCAGCAGCAGCAGCAGCCAGTGGCGGCGTCGGCGCGAACGTGAACGCGGCGCCTGCCGTGGCGACGCTCCGCCCCCCAACCCAGCTGCTCCCCACCGTCACTCACCACGAGGCCATGCCGTAGAAGGCCGCCGACACCCATGCCATGTACATTACGTTTATCAGAAGGCCCAGCCAGTTGTTCATCAGGACGCGGAAGATGGGGATCTTGGAGTGGTGGTGGCCGTGCAGCTTGGTGAGCGCGCCCTCCTCCTCAGGGGCCTCATACGCCTCCTCGGCGAGGGACTCGCCGTCGACGCCAGAGTCCTCGGACTGCCGCGGGTGGGGTCGGCGGGGCAGCGCGCGAGGCGTGAGTGGGGGACGGGGCGTGAGAAGGCGCGGCGGCAGCAAGGGTCCAGGGCAGGCTGGCAAGGCTAACAGCAGCGGCGGCGCCCCGCGTTTCGACGAACGGACGCCCTGCCTTCCACACGCGGCTCCCCATCACCCCACCCACCCACCCACCCACCTTGATGGACGCCATCGACTTAGTGGACACGGCGTGGGCCATGTCGCCGACCGCCTCCCCGTTGGCCATGGCCTCCTTCTCGATTCGCTTCTTCTCGGCGCGCTGGGCGTTCAGGAAGGCCTGCGAGGGGTGGTGGGTAGGGGGTGGGGCACGGGGAGGTGGAGGCCACGTCAGCAGGGCCACTCAGAGGTGCTGCTGCTGGGCAGGCAGTCGAGCGCCGGCGGCGCTGCGAGCAACCTCAGGCGCGGCAGCGCAGGGCGGCGGCAGCCCGGCGCTTGCCTTGGGCTCGGGCAGGCCGGCGCGCAGGTAGTAGCCGAGGAGGGCAGTGACAAAGGCCAGGAGGAAGGGGATGCGCCAGCTGCGGTGCAGGGGGGAGAGGGTGGTGGTGGTGGTGGGTAGGTGGGCGGACTGGGAGCTGGCAAGACCTGCGCAGGCACAACACAGCAAGCAGGAAGGCAGGCAGGCGTCCCAGCAGCAGCAGCAGCAGCACAGCAGCAGGCAAGCACAAGCAGCAGACGGGACGGGAAGCAGCAGCACACACGGAAGCGGCTCACCCCCCAGACCAGGAGGCCCAGCCCACGACATGCCCAACAAGCATGCACGAGGGAGCGGCAGCAGGCAGGCAGCGGCTCACCCCCAGACCAGCAGGTCCTCAGCGCTGACAGTGTTCTGGAGCAGCATGGCCAGGCTTTACGGAGGAGGCGGGTCGGGGGGAGGGGAGCGGGCGTCAGGGAGAACTGTCGCTCTGGGCGAAGGCTCCCACACGCGCGCGCACACACACACACGCACACACCCACTCACAATGTGGCGATGATCATGCCTGCAGCAGGCAAAGGGAAGAGCAGGGAGGGGGGGAGGAAACGAGGTGATGGAGGAGGGGGAGACCGGGGCGCACACAAGCGGGGGGCCAGCGTAGCAGAGGGCAGCCAGAGGCACGCCGCCCCACCACCCACCCAACCCACCGATGTTGACAGTCATCTGAAGGCAGGCCACCAGGCGGCCGCGCTTGTTGACGGGCGCCAGCTCGGAAATGTAGATGATAGCGGGTCCAAATTCGCCTCTGGGGAGGGGGGAGGGGGAGGGGGAGTCTTCAGCATTGCATGCGCAGGGGCGGCGTCACAGGCGCATCGCACAGCCTGCCCCCCTCCCCGCCTTCCCACAGGCGGAGACACCACACTACCCTGCGGCTCGCCCCCTCCCCCCCCCGCCCCGCAAGCGCTCGCCCCGCCTCATCCCAATGGCACCGTCGCCTGCACCCCGCTCGTTTCCCCAACCTGAAAAACAGGCACACCACCATGGCACCTCGTGCCCCCCCAGGCTCACCCCATGCAGAAGCCCTGGACGAGGCGCATGATAGTGAGCAGGATGGGGGCCGCAATGCCGGCAGTGTAGGATCCCGTGTTGTAAGTGGGCAGGCAGCCGATGATGACAGTTGGGATCTGGGGGGGGGGAGGTGGGGCAGGTGGGCGGAGCAGCGTGAGAGAGCGCCGGCCCGCGCGCGCGAAACCGCGCAGCGCGGCAGGGGCAGGCGGCAGGGCAGACATGTGCTGGCCTCAAGGCCCGCCCCTCTCCACTTCCCCTCCGCTCACCGCCATGCCGATGATGGCAATACGCAGCGTCACTTGGCGGCCCTGCAGAGAAAACAGTGGACCCCGGGGTGGAGACAAAGGACGCAGGGTGAGCGGCGCAGCGGCAAGCAGGCTGGCAGGCAGCAGGGCGCTGGGCCGCCCCGGCGAGGCGAGCAGGCGGGGCGGCGGCAGCCGAAAGCACACACAACGCGCCGAAACACGCGGCGGGGAAAACACGCACACCAAAAGCACGAGATCCTCACCCAAATGTCACCGATGGACCCAAAGATCAGCGCTCCCAGCGGGCGCACGACAAAGCCAATGGCATACACAGCCCACCAGAGCTGCGGGTGGGGGGTGGGGGCGGGGCCAGGGGGCGCGTGGGAGGTGCATGAGGGGGTGTGAGGGGGATGGAGGCTGAGTGGGAGGGCAAAAAAGAAGGGGCGAGTCAGGGGACGAGATCTGACGAGATCGAAAATCGCGCGCCCCAGGGGCATGGGGGGAAGGCGCCCGCCAGCATGGAGCATGCGCAAGCGCGCAGTGCCCGCTTTCGTCCGTGCAGGCGGCCCGGCGCAGGGCGGCTGGCCAGGTGCGAGTGCACGTGCGCGCTCACGAGCGTCTGGGCGGTTGGGTTGCTCTTTGGGAAGAACACCGCCTTGAGGGTGGACGTCATCTGCACGAAAATGTAAAAGTCCATCCTTCACAGCCACACGGTGGAGCAGGGGTTGGATGAGATGGCCGCGGGGCGGGGGGAGCTGTAAGCAGTACCGCAGCGTGCAGCCTCCAACCGCAAGGGGAGGAGCGGGCGAGATGTGAGGCCACGGACGGGCGGGCGGAGCGGAATGCCGGCGCGCACCCGCCGGCGCCCTTCCTGCCGCCGCCCTGGAGACTGAACTGCCCAGCTACTCCACTCACCACTCCAGGACCGTGCCGATGCCGGCCACCAAGACCACGCGGGTCTGCGCAGGGAGGGAGGGCGCGGGCGCGGGAGAGGAACCAGTCGGCGCGCAGCAGGGCGGGGGTATGACGACGCACAGTCAGCTTACACACCACGTGCCGACACGCAGTCCGACACCCCGCTCACCCATTCTGCGCGCGTGAGCTTCGTCATGGCTGCAGCTGCAGGAAAGAGCGTGGAGATACATAATGAGACTGTTGGGATGTTCGAGGCGCTGGCCCAGCGGGCCGGGACCGCTGCAACAGAGTTTGGAGGGCGCACAAACGAGTTAGAGAAGGCGCCCCCAACCTGCAAGCCGCTGCAGGCGCGGCAGGCCAGGCGCGCTACTGGTAGTTGCTCAACAAGGCGGAAGCTAACCTGCGGTGTGAAGCCGAGTGCAGGTAGTCTTAAGTGCAGGCTCGAAGCACGAGAGAATAAGGCGCGAGGGGCCGGGAGCACGACAAGTACTCACGCTGACACATCCTCCTCAGACTTTCTTCCCCAAGATCCCCAGCTCAGATAATCTTGGCGGCGCCTGTGCTGGAGGGTCCAGCGGCGGAAATACACCAAGGAGCAGTGTCGCATCAAGAATGCAGCGGCAGGGGCTGGATTGGCGGCGGCAGGCAGCGGCGGTGGCCGGCTTACATGCGGGACGAGGCGACGACAAATCACACGCTGTGCGTGCCGTGCGGGGGGTGCCGCCGCCACGAACTGGCACCCAAACAAGGCACCGAAACGAGGGTCGGAGTGCACAGCAGGCACAGGGCATTAGTATACACGGGAGAGGGGGCACAGGGGGGCGGCGACGCCAATTGGGGCGGGAGAAACGGCAAGGCCCTGCCGGGGGGCGTTGAGTGGGACAAACCTGCTGAGCGGGCTGGGCCAGGCAGGCACGGGGCAGCCCAGAGGGGGTGGGGCGCACGAGGCAGGCGCAAGCAGATAGCTTATTTTCAGCTGTTCTTCATGTTCAGTTCGACATGACGTTGAGGATGGAGTCGTGGTGTTGGGAGGCGGCGGGGGGGGGGGGGGGGGGGGGGGGGGGGCTTCGGTTGTACCGCAGTGGCGGGGGTGGCCGGCCACCCCCACCCCCCAGGCTCACGACCCGCTGCCCCCCGCTGCCGCCGCCCCTGCCGCGCCTGCCCCCGCGCGCACGTCGGCGCGGCACACAGGGCATAGCGCGTTGCTGCGCAGCCACGGGTCGAGGCAGGCGGCGTGGAACGCGTGGCGGCAGCCCAGCTCCCTGCAGCGGGCAGCAGGCAAGGGGCAGCAGTGTGCAACCTCGGCGGAGGCAGGCGCCGCAACCGGGAGGCATCTACATATGCCCTGCGGCACCAGCCGCGCGCCTCCGATGCAGACCCTGCCGGTGCCTGCAGCCGGCCTGCGACCACGCGCTGAGTGTGGAGCCAGCGCGCAGGGCGGGCCTGGGCAGAAGCAGGGCAGCACAGCACGCGGGGCCGCCCTGCCCTTCTAGCGCGCGCGCGGGCCCCCCGGCCCCCCCCCCCCTCCCTCCACACACACGCACACCCACCACCACCATCCACCCACCTGGCCGTGTCTCCCGCCTCAAATGCACTCAAACATACGGGGCATTCTGGGCTGTGCAGGCCGGCGATGCTGCTGGGCGTGAGGGGCGTGGCGGACAGCGCGGCGATGGCACCCTCTTCAAGCCCCTTGCCTTGCGGGGGGCCTGTGAGAGGGGAGGCGGGGGTGGGGTGCAAGGCTGCTGGTTGGTGCGCAGCGCGCGTGGCCGGCGCGCCACGGACGAGCGGCGGCGGCCAGGCAGCAGAGCAGCACGCCCTGGGGCCGCCCCACCCACGCAGCGGCGGCCAGCGAGTAGGGGGCGAGCGGGCGCACCTCCAAAGACTGCGTACAGCTCTTCGTATTCCATGGAATCCACGAGCGCGTTCAACTCAGCGACCACCTGTTGAGGCAGCAGCAGGAAAGGTGGACACCAGCGTTGGCAGACAGAAGGGATGACGGACAGGCGAGTTGGCAGGAGGGCGTGCGTGCTGGCATGCCGTCGGTGAAGGTGGGGAGGGCTCCGGGAGAGGGGCAGCAGGCGGCCGGCGGCCGGCGGGGCGGCACGGCAGCGCAGCGCGGCGTGGCATCGGGGAGGGGGCAAAGGCTGGCAGGGTTCCCGCTGCAGGGGCAGGCAGCACTGCGGGCGTGCCTGTGCCTCCATCACGCTGTCCTTACCAACGCTGAGAGTAACCGGAAGCCGGGCTGCTGGGCTGCAGGTGACCAGGGGAGGGTGGGGAGTGCACGGGATTGGGCACCTTGTACCCTCTGGGTTGGACCGGCGGCGGCGGTGCGGTGTAGTGCGGTGCGGTGCGGTGTGGTGCGATGTAGTGCAATGGAATGCAAGGCAGTACAAGGCAGGCAGACGGGCGGGCGCGGCAGTGCGCAGCAGTGCACTGCAGGCAGGCAGGCAGGCAGGCACACGCGGCAGTGCACTGCAGGCAGGCGGGCGGGCGGGCGGGCGGGCGGGCGCATGCGACCGGACCAGCAGCAGCAGCCCTGCCCGCACCCTGTGGGCCCGGGTCTGCCTCAACGCGCCGCAACCACTCCAGCACTCCAGCAATGGCGCGCACGCGCTCGGTGCGGCTCTGGCCGTGCTGCGGGCGGCAGGCGGGGCCCAGGGAGAGAGTGAGGGAAGGGGTGGCAGGCGGCCACCACGACACTGTTGCAGCGGCGCGCTCCCGGGGTCTGGGCCCAGGCTGGACAACGTCCATCGAGGGGTGGTGGGTGCGTTGGCGTGGTGTGCTGGCGGGTGCAGCCGCCCGCAGGTTTCGTCAGGCAGCACAGGAAACTGCCTCCCCTCCCCGAGCCCCTCCCTCACCTGCATCACCGTCTGCAGCAGCGCCGCTTCCTCTGCCGTTATGGACCCAGCAGCAGCAGCCTCGTCTGCTGCCTGAAGCGCGGCTCGCCGCAAGTGGCGCCATCGCACATCGCGCTGAGAAGCGGGACGCTGCAGCGTGGCGCGTGGCGCGGCTGGTCGGCTGCCGCCGCCCAACAGCCGCCGCAGGACGGCGTGCCCCACAGGCACCACCGCTACAGCCAGCGCAGTCATCGCGACGCGCTGCAGGCTCTCCTGCCGTGCTGATGAGGCGTGGCCCAGCGCCAAGCCGGCCGCCCCAGCCAGAGCGGCTGCAGGGGGACGAGGGTGAGGGCATGGGGGCGTCGCAGCAGCCACCGACCGCGGCGGCGGCAAGGGTTTTTGTGCTGGCTCAATTGGGCGCTCCGCTGCGCTGCAAATGCTCCAGCGACCCCCCTGGCTGCTTGTCCCCAGACCCAGCACACCTCGCAGCACCAAGCCGGCAAGAGGGGAACCTCCAGCGGGCGCCTGGATGTGCCTGTAGCTGCACGCTGCGCAGGTGCGCCGATTCGAGTTGAGCAGCGTACAGCGGGGGCAAGCCCAGGCACCTGGCGGCAGAGCCTCGGCCATACCGGCCCTTCTCCGCCTGTTACAAGGCCTGTGGCCCGCGCCTCCTCACAATGTGAATGACGCTGTGTGTGATCATTGCAGGCGGGTTGACGCGAGTCTCACATCGACGATGCCCCTGCAGCGACGTGCGCGATGTGCCGTTTCCTGCCGCAGCACCAGCTGCGCCTGTGCTCTCAGGCGGCTGCAGGCTGCCGCTGCTGCAGGCGTGGAGGGTGGAGGGCGTAGGACGTATACGCATCACACGGGAGAAGTTGCGAAACAAGCGAGAGAGAACATACAAACGCGGAGGGCTGGGCAGCGCAGGGCTAGGCAGACGGCGGGAGGCGGGCAGGCAGATCGCGGCGGAGAAGGGCACAGGGAACAGAGAAGGGACAGCGGGGCAACAGGCTAGATGCATGGCAAGTAGCTGGCAGAAGGGCAGGGGTACGGTCAGAAGGGTTAGGTGATCAAGGGGGACTTGGTAAAGAAGCCTGGCCTGGGGGCAGTAAACAAATGGGGGCGGTGAGGTGAGGCAGCATACTGGTGCAACACGTCTCAGTGCTCGTGGGGGGCCGTGCGTTGGGTGGTGATGGCCAGAAGTATAGGCTCGGATGGGGCGGTGCGGGCAGGTACACGAGGAAGGGCCGCGGGGGGCAGTGGGGTGGGCCTGGAAAAGGAAGAATGGCGAGGGCGCTAGAGCAAGCAGTGGGACCCGGGATGCACGAAGAAGGGGGTGGGGCAGTCCTACTGCCAAGCTAGCAGGGGTGGGTGGGTGGGGAGGCTTGAGGAAGCAGGACTTGATTGCCTCACATAACAGTGCAGCAGGCGGCAGCGCGGTGGGGAGGCTTGAGGAAGCAGGACTTGATTGCCTCACATAACGGTGCAGCAGGCGGCAGCGCCGCCGCCGTTCCTGAGGCCGCCGCGCCGGCCGCGCCGCCGCGCCGCCGCGCCGGCAGCGCCCGCAGGCCCGTGAGCCGCCGCCGCAGCAGGCAGCGCTGCCAACGCTGCCTCTGCCTTGAGATCCTCTTCTTGGCAGTCGTGCCACACGTCGTCAGAAGAGCAGCAGGTGGCGGCGTCGGGCTCAGATGTTGTGCTGCTGGCAAGGGGTTGCAGTGGCAGCGCCGCCACCGCCGGCTGCGGCGTGGGCACCTCAGCGGGGGTGCCGAGGGCGCCGCCGCTGTGCGCTGCGAACGCCGACAGCGGCGCGGCCGGCTGCGCCTGCAGCTGCGGGCGCGCTGCCGCCGCGGCTGGCCGCGGCAGCGAGGGCGCGAGGGAGGGAGGCGCGCTGTCGGCGCTGCCCAGCGCCGCCGCCACCGCGGCATCGATTGCAGCCAGGGCGGCGGCAGCGTCGAGGGCGCCTGCATGGGGGGCCACTGCCACCGCCTCCACAGTGATGCCCAGCTCCGCCTGCAGCATTCAGCACGGCGTGCAACGCATGATTCAGGAGACGCCAAAACGCGTCGCTGCAGCAAGGCCTCGAGGTGGGAGCTTGCCAAAACGCTTCGCTGCCGCATGACACCAGCCGCCGACTATCACACGCGGCTTCACCCTCCACGCCAACCCCCTCCCTGCACTACCAACCTGCAGCTGCTGCAGCTCCGCAGTCGCCGCGCGCTGCAGCTGGGCCAAGCCCGCCACGGCGGCGCCCTGCCGCGCCGCCCATCGCGCCTCGTCCTCTGCCGCCGCCGCCTCGCGCGCAGCGTACTCTGCCGCCGCCTGCGCCCGTGCCTCCTCCACCCGGCCGTGCACCTCTGCCACCGCTCGCTCCCAGCCGGCGGTGCCGCCGTGCGCCGCCGCCGCGGCCTCCTCGCGGCGCAGTGCGGCCGAGTCGCGCGCGGCCCTCAACCGCGCCTCCAGCGTGCGCCGCGCCGCCTCAACAGCCTCCACGCTCGCCGCGGAGCGTGCGCCCGCGGCGGCATGCCGCGCCGCCTGCTCCCGCGCGGCGCGCTCTGCAGAAGCGGCCGCCACCGCGGCGCCTTCCAGCAGCGCCGACGACCCGCCCGCGGCGGCGCGCAGCGGCGACGCCCCGGCGCTGCCAGCGCTGCCGCCGCCGCGCTGGACCAGGCTGTCGACGCTGCTGCCGCCTGAGGACACGCTGGCCCGGTGCGTGGGGTGCTCCACAGAGGAGCCCGGGGTGCGAGGCAGCGCGAAGCTGGGGGCAAAGCTGCTCGCGGCACTCAGGCGGGCGGTGCTGTCGGCGTGGGCCAAGCCGCCGGCGCAGCCGCTCGCAGCGACATTGTCGTCAGCGCAGGCTGCAGGGTTTGCAGGTGGTGCGGGGTGGGGGAGTGAGGGGCCAGGCACCGCCAGCAGAGGGTGTACTGGCAAAGAGGGCGGCAGGAGGAGCGGCGGCAGGTGGGCGGTAGGCTGAGGGCTAGGGCGGCGTCGCCGGGGCGCGCAGCCGCTGACGACGGCCTGCCAGACTCCACTGACAGCGGGGGAAAGCGCTGAGCGCAACACGTTGAGCTTGACGAGGGCACGCACTGTGGGCTCACCTGTGGACTCTGGCCGCGGCCTGCGTGCTCGCATCGCCTGCAAATTCATTGGTGCTGCCCCAACCCTGGGGCGGTGAGCGTTGGAGAGTAGTGCTTGTGCAAGCACGCTGGGTGAGCGCTTGCGCCTCCTGGCTGCTTACGCCACGGCTTGGCGGGTTCCGCAGGCGAGCACTCGGATGAAAGCAGCGAGGCGGAGGTTTAGAGGCAGCCAGAGAATCATTTGTGCGACTCTCCAGGTTCTCTGATTTCTGGCCTCGCATGCTCACGCTCTGGCTGCTGATAACAGGTAGGACAATTTAGCAGATGTAGCCAGTAATGCTGGCGCCAAGCCGGGGCGCGGGGCCGCCGCCGCCTTGCGCTCGCTGCCGCCTGCCAAACTGGGGCATCTCACGCTCTGGCAGCATCACCCTGTCACCTCCCCCAGGGCCCGGAACTGTTCGATCTCTCGCAGCTCGTATTCGGCCTCCTCCAGCGCCTCCAGCACGCTGCCGTGCTCATCCGCCAGCGCCTCAAAGCCGGGACCAAGCGCTCGGTAGTGCGCCAGCCGCGCCGTGGCCTGAACGGGGGGGTGAGGGGTTGATGCGGTGGGGAGGGGGAGCTCTGGGAAGGTGTGGGAAGCAATAGCAGCGCCTGTGCAGGTGTGCAGAGCGTGCGGCAAGGTGTGCTGTCCAAGGAAGCAGCCCAGCCCACCTGCTGCAGCGCCGCCGCCGCCGCGCCCACCGCCGCCTCCACCTCCACCGCAATCCGGCGCAGCACCGGCACCGTACTCGCAGTGTAGGTGACCTCCTTCAGCTGGAACTGCACGGCACAAAAAGTAGGGGAAG
The DNA here is from genome assembly GCA_002245815.2 of Micractinium conductrix. Lineage (NCBI taxonomy): Eukaryota > Viridiplantae > Chlorophyta > Trebouxiophyceae > Chlorellales > Chlorellaceae > Micractinium > Micractinium conductrix. Next base: position 111,074 of record LHPF02000036.1, on the reverse strand, counting down.
AGTGACAGGGGTGGGACGTAAAACACGACGCCTCAAAGGCTGCCAGTGCGCTGGCCGCGCACGCTCGCAGTCGCCCTCCGTCCCTCGCCCTCCGTCCCTCGCCCTCCGTCCCCCCCTGTGCCTGGGCTGCCTCCAGCTGCAGCCTCCACCTCCACCCCCTCCACCCCCGCGCCCCTTACCTCCACCACCCGCAGCTTTTCCCGGAAGAACAGGCAGGCGGCGTGCAGTGCCGCCGCCTGGGCCGAGTTGGCCTCCTGCAGCGGCGGCAATACGGCGAGGCCAAGCGTTGGTCAGAGGCGGGTGGGCAAGGCAGCAGGTGGCCGCACGCTTGTGTGTCTCGGCAGCAGGTGGGTGCAAGTATGTGGCCTCGATGGCTGCGTGTGCCGCCGGCAGCCCCTCACCATCGACCCACCTTTTGCGTCGCCAGCTTGTGCTGGCGCAGAATGCGGGCAAGTAGCTCGCTGGCACGCGCCAGCAGCGCAACCGCCTCGCCGGCCTGCTCTGCCGCGCTGCGCCACGTCTCGGCCTGCTTGCAACGAAGGGCCAGGGGCCGCGGGTTGTGAAGGGCAGGCGCCATGCCACAACAGGTCAGGGGCAGCCACGCCGGTCCGGCAAGGCAGCAGGGCGAGCGGAGGTTGGCAACCAGCGCTGTCTGGCTGCACGCACCTGCGCTGCCTGCTGCCCTTCTGCCGCGGCCTGCAGCTGTCGGATGTGGTCTGGCAGGCCGCTGTGGTCGGTGGAGGCATACCCGCAGGCGGCTGCCACGTCTGCGCAGCGCCGCCGCAGCGCGGCCTCTAGCGCTGGCCCTGCTGCCGCCAGCGCTGCACGACGTGCCGACTCTGGCGGCAGCTCCTCCGCCAGCAGGTCCGCAGCCACCACGCCCAGGCGGCAGCCTGCTGTGCCCACAACAGCCGCAAAGTCAGGTGCTGGGTGCTCCTGCTGCGCCGCGGCGGCCGGGTGTTGCGCTGCGTCGGGCGCGGCGCGTGCTGCCACGTGCCGAGGGGCCATGGTCAGGTGCAGGTGTCGCAGCGCTGCCTCCACCTGAGGGTAGTATTGAAGAGGGAATGAGCAGTCGGAGCGTACGGAGCAGATGGAGCGACGGAGGCGCCGCCCGCCTCGCCGGCCGGGCACCGTCTGGCGGCAGCTGTCCTCACCTGCGTGGTGCGGCGCAGCACGTCGAGGTGCTCGTCCTCGCACTCTTGGGGATCGTAGCGCTCGACCAGCTCCGCCAGCGCGTCACGAAGTAGCTGGGCGCGCAGGTCTGCGCTCGGAGCGGGCTGCCGGGGCTGTTGCGGTGCCTCCATCTTGCTGGGCGCTCTATGATCGCAATGCCAGGCTTGGTCCGAAAGAGAGGGACTCGGCCACGTCGAGCGTGCTGTGCACGAAATTTTTTTCGCTCCCACAGGCCTCGCCGCTCCATTCAGAGTTGCTTGGGCGACCCGGTATGCTAGGCGCGCCCTTTCTGGTGGCCTAGCGAGCCCCAACAGACACCCGCAGTGACAGTCAGCTGAAGGCAGACGCTTCCCCTCCTGTGCGCTCCTGGACCTCGGCACCCGCCTTGGCAGAGGCAGGCGGGCAGCACAAGAGCCGCCGGCGCAGGTGCCGGGGCCCTAGACGCTGCAGGCTGGCGCCGCCGACTGCCGCCGACTGCCGCCTGGGCGCCGACCAGCAAAACCCCACCAAGCATCCAGGCAGTTGCTATGCCTGCTGCACCGGACGCCAGGCTGCAGCTGCGCGAGGCGCTGGCGGGCCTGGCCAGCGCTGACCTGCAGCAGCAGTCTGCGTTTGCGGCAGAGGCGGTGCTAAGTGCGCACGTGCAGGATGGACCACTCCTCGAGTTCTTCCTGCGCGAAGCGCTGCGCCTGGGGGACTGCACCGCCGGCAGCGTGCGCCGCATGCGGTACAGGTCAGCGAAGCAGGGTGGTGCCTGCTGCAGGGCTGGTACGCCTCCGCTGCGTGCTGCATGCGCGAGCGGCAGCACTGCCTCCTCCTCCACCTGCGATCGACGCCCATACCACGTCCCACCTGCAGCCGTCTCATCACTCGCTGCTGCACACACATCGCATCCGCACAAACTCCGTTGCAGGCTGGCGTCTCGCGCCCTGCGCACCCATTCTGCCGCGCGCTGGAGCGCGGGCGGCTTGGCTGCAGTGCGCGACGCCCTGCTGGCGCGGGTCGGCCTCGAGGACAATGGCGCTGCAGGCACGCCTCCTGCTGCTGGGTATGGGCTGGCACACTCGTTTTTTTGCAGCTGGTGCATTATCCCGTCCACCACTCAACCAGCATCCCCCATGCAGCTAGCCGTGTTCCTCCACCCTCCTCTTCCACCCTATAGCCGCCGAGCTTGCAGCACTGGCCGGTCAGCTGGCCGCGACGTGCATCGACGCCTACTGCGGCGGGCAGTACGCAGCGCTGGGTGCTCAGTACGCCAGCAAGGCGCAGCTGCAGCGCACATGGCTGAGCGAGCTGCTGCTGGTGCCGCTGCTGCGGGCTGCGTGCAAGTGAGGAGAGGGCGCAAGGGGGCTGGGCGGGCTCGTGAGGGGGCCTCGGCTCGCTCGCTTGTCGACCAGGTCGCTGCGTCAGATGCAGCCTTTAATGTCGGCCTTGCGAGTGCCACGTCCTAATCACTCGTCGCGAATTAATACCTGTCTGCAGAGGGCCGGCCCGCACTCGCGTCGCCAATGCGTGCCTGATGGCGCACGGCGTGCTGCTGGAGCTGCGCCGCTGGGCGCGGTCCGCAGGGGTGCTGCATGCCACGGTGGACTGCCTCAAGCTGGCGCTGAAGCTGACAGCATCTGGTGGGTGTGGGCAAGCAGACATGGGATGTTTGAAGGAGGGGCAGTGCCAGGGATATCATGTGGCAGTGGTGCGCATGGAAGCTTGAGGCGCGTGCCTGTCGGCGACGTGCTTGCCAGCCCAGTCTGCCGCCCTGGCTGCTCTTGTGCAGGCGCGCTGGCGCTGTGTGCCGGCGAGGCGCTGCTGCCGGTGCAGGGCTGCGTGGCCCTGCTCGGGCCGAGGCTCAAGGCGGCGGCACTGACGGGCATTCTGCACCTGTGCACCCAGGCCATGCAGCGCGGGTGAGACTGCTCCGCGGGGCCTGGGGAGGGGTGCACAGTGCCATGCCGCCAACTGCGCAGTGCTGCATGCGGCCTGGTCCCTGCTGTTCCAACACCCTGCACAGCGGTCTCTTCAGCGCTTGCTCTTCTTTATATGCATAACCCCGCAGCGAGTGGCAGGTGCGCAAAGCGGCGGCCGACACGCTGGCCGCGCTGGTTCAGGCGTTGCAGCCAGAGGAGGGCGCCAGTGCCGCCGCAGTGGCGGTGCAGGTGCCGCCGCCGCCTGGCGAGCAGCAGCAGGGGCTGGCAGCATTGGCCAGCCTGGCACCAGCAGCAATCGCGGCAGTGGAGGAGCATCTTAGATATGACAAAATTCCACAAGTGCGCCAGGCCGCGGCGGCACTGCTGCCCCAGCTGCAAGCGCTGCCGAGCGCTGCGCCGCGGGCGCAGCAGCAGCAGCAGCAGGTGCCTGCTGGCATGCAGCAGCAGCCTGATGAGGACTCCCCTGGTGGCCTAACTCGCTGCCGCGGCAGCCTCAAAGACGTTATTGCTCAGCGCCGGCGCGAGTTGCAAGAGTCGGGGTGGCAGGAGGCGGGGGCTGCCGTCGCCGTGCAGCAGGGCAGTGACGGCGCCGGCAAGGCACACGCCTGCCACTCCTGCAGTGTGGGCAGTGCCGGCAGCGACAGCATTCCTGCATGGGCGGGTCTCCAGCAGCAGCAGCAGCAGCAGCCCGCATGGGCCGGCCTCCAGCAGCAGCAGGTTCCAGCAGCAGCCAGGCAAGATGCTGCTCCAGCCGCGGCGGCACCTCGGCCCGGGTGTGCGGCAGTTTTCCGCGCTGCTGCAGCCGCTCTGGAGCGGCTGCGCCCCCTTGAGGAGGAGGCGGCAGCAGCAGAGGCTGCCGCAGCAGCAACCAAGCGGCGGCGCTGGTTCTCACTGCCCTCCTCGCCAGCCAAGAGGGGCAGCAAGCCTGCGGCAGCCGCGGCGGCAGCACGGCCGGCCAGCCAAGGCGTGCCCGTGCAGGTGTTTGTGCCGCCGCTGCGTAGCCCTGTTGCACGCCCTCGCTCTCGCTCAAAGGAAGAGCAGGTTTGGCGTGAGAACCCCCTGGCTCAGTCTGCGGAGGCAGACGACGGCGCTCAGCACCCTGCAGCAGCAAAGGAGCAGGCGGCAACAGCGGTGCAGCCAGGAGCAGCAGCTGTGGCGCCTTGCGTGCATCACATCGAGCACACCCAGGTGAGACAGGGGAAGGGGCGGCATTGCTTGCGATAGTTAGGCAGCTGGCATGACCACAAGGCTGCTGCAAGGATCTGCAGCGCTTCATGCGCAGCTGTTGCATGCTTAGGGGAGGCGCTGTGCCTCGCCATCCTATCACCCCTTGCCGCTTTGGCGTGCACCTCGCAGTTTTGCCTGCGCCTTCAAGCTGCGCCCCCGGCAGCTGAGCTGCGCCTGGCGAACAGCAGCGGCAGCCTGCCGGCACTCGGCGCCGTGCGCTTCTGGGCTCAGGAGGACGGCGCCGACGTCGGGGTGGAGTTTGACCTTGCGGCAGGGCCGCGCAGGTGGGGTGGCCCGTTGCACTGAGCACCACCGTGCATGAGCTGCCCGTGCTGCGTGCTGCAAACCCTCTGTGCTGCAGGTGCACTGCCGACAACCCCCCCCCCGATCACTGCTCACCTGCCGTGCCTGCTACCGCCTGCAGTGCGGACCCACCACGGCTGCACCGCTACTGGCTGAGCGAAGGGCGACTGCAGCAGCAGCATACTTTCCCGTCAGATGGTGCACGCTCTGAGCCAGCCTCCCCGAACAAGGCACAGCCCGCGGCATCGTCGCCGCAGCACACGCCGCTGCCCGGCGTGCCTTCTCTGCCACCCCTGCAGCAGCAGGCGCGCGACAGCGGGGCCGAGGCGGCGGCGGCACAGCCGGCTGGCTCCCCAGCAGCGCTGCCGGCAGAAAGCCCGCTGGCCTCCTTGGCCACAGCAGCGCTGCCCAGCTTCAGCCCCGATAAACCTGCGCCTGCGCCATCAGCACTGCGTTCATTCCCTGCAACTGCAGCTTCACCAGCATCAGCATCCACCCCTGGTCTCAGCACTGCCGCCGCCGCCGCCGCAGCAGCAGGGGCCACCCCTAGCGCCAGCGCGCCCGGCTGGCACACTGGCAGCCCTGCGGCGGGCGCACGCAGCGGCAGCCCTGTGCGTGAGCGGGCACTGCTGCCGGCGATGGCAAACTTCGTCAACGCCCTCCGTGCGCCTGGGGAGCAGCTGCTGCCAGGCCTGCCAGATTGGGACAGGAGCAGGCCTGGGTCGCAGGGCGTCGGCGGCAGCAGGGGCGGCAGCGCTGCAGGCAGCCATGCAGGCAGCCGACCTGGCTCCCCCTGCCGCGCTAGCTCCCCTAGCCGTCCACCGCAGCATGCGGCCTTGCAGCAGGAGCAGCAGCAGCAGCAGCAGCCGCAGCAGCAGCTGCCGGCCTTGCCATCGCAGCATCAGCAGCAGCGCGCCCCCGGCCCGCTGACATCAATGGTCAACCGCGCCGTGAGCAAGCTGCAGCAGCTGCACGAGCTAGAAGAGGAGCTGTCCCTGCCGCCAGGCAGCACCATGTTTGGAGGCATGGCGGTTGGCGACTCGCAGGGCAGGCCCAGCGGCAGCGCGGCGCAGCACAGCGCCAACCTGCGGCGGTCGCTGGACCCTGCCCTGAGCGCGATTCAGGAGGCGTCGGAGGGGGAGCGCAACAGCGGAGGCAGCGGGCGGGGGCACCAGGCGTCGATGGGCAGCCGGCAGCAGCGCCAGGCAACCTCCTCCAGCGGGCGGCAGCGGCACGCATCAACCGGCAACAGGCAGCAGTGCGATGCATCCACAGGGAGCAGGCAGCAGGCGTCTGCCAGCAGCGGCGCCCCGGCGCAGGGGATGGCACACCTGGAGCAGCTGCACGCGCAGCTGGAGCTCAACATGCAGGAGGTGGGCGGGACGCGACGCGTCGGCGTTGAAGGGCGGGTGGCTTGACCGCCGGTCGGCACCAGGCTGTTGTCAGTGGTGTTTGTTTCTTCAGTCGCTGCGTGGCTGCTGCCCAGTCAGCTGTGCCCGCCCATTCCCTTGATGCTGCTGCAGATCCAGCGGCGCATCGATGCGCACCACCACACCGGCGGCGATGGCGGCCCCGACTCTGCTGGCTCAGAAGACATGCCGGCTGCTTGGGATGCCCAGGACTCGCCTCCAGAGCAGCAGCAGCAGCAGCAGTACGCGCAGCAGCACCGCTACGCAGCGCAGCAGCCGCAGCGGCGGCACTGGGGCGAGCCGGCAGGGCGGCGCTCGCTTTCACCACCTGGCAGAGGGCAGGGCGAGCATCGGTTGCCTGCCGAACGCCTGGGCAGCTCCGGCAGCGAGAGCGGCAGCGAACTGGCGGCGCACGAAGGGCAGGACGCGGCAGCTGGCAGCGGTGGCAGCGGCACCGTCATGCTTGCCGTGTGCAACCCGCTGTTTGGCAGCAGCCGGCCCACCACGGCGCAGGGCATGCAGAGCATCAACGGCATGCTGCCGCCCAAGCGCAACCTGGCACGCCAGCGGTCGACATCGGAGGAGGAGGCGAGCGCTGCTGCTGCTGCTGCTGCTGCTGCTGCGCCCCTCCGGCAGCGCCCCTCGCCCGGGTTCAGCGCGGGCCAGTCCCTGCAGTCCCTGGACAGCGGGTTCAGCGGTGAGCAGGAGGGAGGAGGGACCAGTCGCATGCGCCCCTGCTTGCCAGGCACAGCAATGCGATTGTACCAGCTGCGGTCAGAGGCCTACCAGCCGTGAATTGCGTCCCACGCCGGCTACCCTTCTGCCACTTGTTGTGCAGCCCTGCGCAAGGAGTCTGAGGCGGATGCAGCAGCATTCCTTCGCGGCAGCCTGCCGGTGTTTGCGCAGCAGCAGCAGCACCGCGGCGGCGCAGCGTGGCGCGGCATGCCGGTCACTGTCATGTCGACATCAGACAGTGAGGTGGAGGGGCCCGGTGGCACCAGCGCATTTTCGCCTGCTCCGCTGCAGGCTGCTGCTGCAGCGGTGGCGCAGCCCATCCAGCAGCGGCAGCGACTGGGCAGCCTGGATCTGGCCGCCATCCTTGGCAGCAGGCCCTCGTCGCCCGCCAAGTTTGACAGCAGGCTGGCGTCGCCCGCCAAGCTGCCTGCTACGATGCGCGAAAGCTCGAGCAGCGAGGGCAGCGGTGCGGGCACCGACGCTGCGCCCTGGCAGACGGCGCGCAGCGGCGGCGGCGGCTGGCACACTGCCAGGGAGCGGCAAGCCGCTTCGGGCAGCCGCGGCCTGTGGTCCAGCAGCAGCGAGGGCGGCAGCAGCTGCGGCGAGTGCCCAGCCGCAGAGGCAGCAGCAGACGGCAGCCCGGTGGCGCAGCTGCAGCTGCTCCGCATCTCCTCGCGGGCGGCCTCGCCGGACAGCGGCGCTCGCCGCAGCTCGCCGGCATCGCCTGCTGCACGCAGCGCCAGCCCAGGTGTGGCCGGCGGCGGGGCGTCGGTGGCAGATGTGGCGCGCCAGACGTACCCTGCAGAGGCGCTGGGCCGGCTGCAGGCACTCAGGGCGCAGCTGAGCCCCACCAGTGGCAGCCAACCGCAGCGCTCGGCGGGCGAGCGCAGCAGCGGGGGTGCCAGCGCTGGCGCCGGCAGCATGCGCACCGCGCAGGCCACCGGCAGTGGTGGCAGTGCCAGCCGGCACGCCGCGCCCCCTGGCAGCGCCGGCAGCGGCGGCGGCTCACCCACTGCGCTGCTGCCGCAGCGCGCCGTCTCCCCAGAGGTGCCAGGGCTGCGCATCTCTCGCCGCCACGCACGCCTACTCCAGGTGCGCGCGTTCCATGGTTCGCCGCTTGCATGACTCGTTGCAGTACCGCCGCTCCCACACCGCCGCCTCTGGCCCACCCTGTCCACCACCTCCCACAGCCCCTCCTGCGCTGCTGCGTCCCGACGGTCCCCACCAGTTCGACAGCGCTGCCTCCTGCCGAGCCGCGCTGCAACGCTGGCTTTCTCCCCCGCCCCCCGCCCTGCCAGTCTGCTGTGGGCCGCATGGCGGGCAACCCTGGGCAAAGCTGCGACGCTTCGGACATGCAGGCGGCGCTGCAGGATGTGTTGGAGAGGGAGACGGCGCATGTGCAGGTTTGTGGGGAGGGGCGGCTTGCATGCCGCTGCTGGAGGGAGCTGCCTGCGTGGGAGGGCGGGTTGACGCGTCGAGGAGTGCCTGCACAGCTTCAGAAAGAGGCTGCCTGCCTTGCCAGGCCTTGCGCCCTCCTGCAGCTGCCCCCTGAGCTGCGTCCCCAACACCCTCCCGCGACGGCGCAGGCGCACTACCAGCGTGCCGCGGCGATGCGGCTGGCGGACCTGCGGCGGCAGCACGCGCACGACCCCGCACAGCTCGCTGCGGCGCTGCGCCGAGAGGCACCGGCGGTGGAGGCAGCGCAGGAGGCCGCCACCCGGCAAGAGCTGACGTCTTTTGTGGAGATGGTGCGTGGGGCCTGGGGTGACGAGCTGGGATGGCATGGTGCCGCCAGCAGATGCTGGGCATGCAACCACAGCGGCCCTCCACCGCCGCCACCGCACCCTTTCAACCTCGCCTCCCCTTGCCGCCGCCAACCGCAGGCGCTGCCGCGGCTGGCAGAGCTGCTGAGCAGCCGGGAGCTGCTGCTGCGGTGCTTTGACGCGGCGGCAGAGGAGGCGGGCGACGAGTGAGCGCGGCCGCCGCGTCACGAGCGCCCAGCCCTAGCTGCAGCTGCTGTCCTGGCGCCCTAGCCTCCCCCGAGGTGCTCCTGCTCTCCTGCGTGCCCCGTGCGTGCCGTTGTCCTGGCGTGGGTCCACCGCCGGCTGCTTGCCGACCGTCAACTGGATGTCGTGAATGACGGTCAATGCACCTGTACATGGTCGCCCATAAGGAGATGGGCCTGCTTGGTGTTCAATGACTTCGAGGCGTGGGGAGGCGCGGCGCCGGGGGAAGAGTGCTGGAGGTCCATGGAGCAGAGTCGCAGAGCAAGCGCAGCTTGGCAGTGCCGCCGCCGCCTTGCAGCGTCGGCGGGGCTCCAGAGCAGACTTGCGCGCTGGTATATCGTGCCCGGCGACCAGGCACATGCCTTTGGTCCGTTGAAGGGCCATTGGAAGCTGGCGCGCATCACAACCTGTGGCGGGGGAGGCGCCGGCATAGGAAGCTGTCATGCCGGGGGTCACGGTGTTGTCTTCCCGCGATTTTCCTCGGCCACAACGGCGTCCCTGCGGCGTCTACGCCGCTCAGCCTGGCTCCTTCACCCCCCCCCTGGCACACGCCCCGGCTGGCCAGCCGCTTCCGGCTAGTTAGGAAACCAGCAGGCGTCCACACGCTGGCTGAGCTTACCGGGAGCGCCACAGGTGCGTCAGGGAGGCCGAGTATCCTGCGTTCCTCGGCGGCAACCGAGTCGTTCGACTTGTCGCTCGCGTCGGCCTCCGCGACACGCTCGCGGCCTTTAGCAGCGCCTCCCAGACGCCCGGGGGCTCGCGTTCACCGGTGGTACTAGAGGCCGCGAGCACGCGGTAAGGGGCCCTTCTGTCGGCCTTCTCCCTCCTGCCTGCCGCCCTCAATATTCACCGCCTGCCTGCAACAACCCGACGTGCTGCAGCATGGTGAGCGACGCAAACACCGCCGCCGACGGCGGTCGGCGTGGAGGCCCCTACTGCGGCTCGTCGCCTGCCGAGCTCTACTGCAGCCAGCACGACTCCTTCCTCTGCCGCGGCTGTGACGTCGTTGTGCGCACCGGCTGCCCCGAGCGCCAGCCCACAGCAGCCGCCAGCGGCGAGGCGGCGGCGGCGGCGGTCCCGCCCCCCATCACCAGCGACATCAGCGGCAGCGCGACGGTGGGCGGAGCCACGGCAGAGGCCCTCAAGTGAGCCCCCTAGGGCAGCAGATGCCTGGTGTGAGGGGATGCGCTGCTGCGTGCAGGCAGGGTGGCAGCTGCGAAAGCAATGGGCGAGCCTGGCGTGCTCGTCGCCGGCAGCACGCCGCTGCCCGTGCCGCTGCCCCTACTGCAAGCGGCCAGGCCAGGCCGCGGAGCTGCCGGACAGCGCTGTGTGGCGCTTGGCGACACTCTGTCCAGCCCCCTGGGAGGTGCCCTGGCGGCCTGAAAGGGTTCAAACAGGGATGCTGTTGACATCATGAGCCAAGACCATCGCACGTCTTGCCATGGCGCCCCCGCTCTCAGATCCGGGGACGTATTTACTCCGACCTTTCTCCCAATCTCGTGAAAAAATATCATACACAAACGCCACTCCTCCAGCCCTCCCTGCGCTTCCCCCACAGGCCCTCCCACTCTCTGTACACCGCCGAGTCTGCGCCAGCGCCGCCCGCCGCCGCCGCCGCCGCCCAGGACGACTTCCCCAGCGCCAGCTGCTGCGGCACCAACGCGCCGCCCGCCCACGCCTCCCCCTTTGCCTTCACGGGGCACCGCGGGCTGACGCCGCCGCCGCCGCTGCCGCGCACCACCGCCGACGACGCGGCGCCGCCGCCGCCGGCCGCGCAGGCGCTGCCCATGGCAAAGGCCAACAGCCTCGACCAGGAGCTGATGGTGGGTGCTGGTGTGCGTGCTGGGGTTGGTTGCTGAGGTGGGCGGGTGCGAAAGAGTGGGAGACACGAGGGTGGCGCCGCGGGACTGCCCGCCTGTGCAGCTTCTGTCGTCTGAAAAGCCGACCCCCCCCCCCCTCCCCGCATTTCCGGCGTGGACCTCACCGCACCTGCCAGCCCCCACCCCACCCCTCTCCCCGCCCTCTTCCCACAAAGCCGCTTCCCCCCCCGCCGCCACCCACCCGCCCGCCCGCCCAGGACTGCCTGGAGAGCCTGACCAACGACCCGCTGGCCCCCCTTGACTTTGGTTTCGATCTGGCCAGGCTGGGTGGCCCCCTGGGAGGCGCCCTGGCTGGCCTGGTAGCTGGTGAGGAGCACCCTTTGGGGGGGCTGCCCGGCCTGGCTGCACGCGCTGCCAGTCCCTGCAGGCGCCCGCCGCCGCCGCTCCCGCAAGCCCCCACCATCGGTGCTTGCTTCCCTCCCCCTCGCGCTGCGCTTTCGCTCTTGATCGACGCGAGCGACCCCCGCTGCTCTGTTCCAGGCCTGGGCGTCGCCGCTGACCTGGAGGCACCGCTCGACTCCTCCATCGAGTGCGTCACCGCGCTGGAGGCAGCCGTCGCGGCGGCACTGCCGCTGTGCGCCGACAACCGCCCCGGGTGAGGAGGGGGTGGGGTGGGTGGCAGCGTGCGCCCTGCGGCTCGCTGCGTGCCTGTTTTGTTTCCTGTTTCAGTTCCTGGAATCGTAGAGCGCCGTCTGCCTGCCGTTCCCGGCCACCTGCCCGTGAGCTCCGCGCCCGCCTGCGCGCCTCCCCCCGACCTCAGCCAGCCGCCGGCCCGCCTCCCCACTTCACGCAGGTCCGCGCAGCGCTCGCGCTCTGTAGGCGACGGCGCCACCCGCTGCTCCCCCCTGGTGGAGGGTGCTGCCGGCGGTGCTGCTGGCGGTGCCGAGGTTGCTGAGCTCCACGTGGGCGGCGACTCTGTGGGCTTGAGTGGCAGCAACCTGTGGCGTGCCTACCGCCCCACCGGCGAGGAGCAGGTGGGTGCCCGAGGTCTGGCCCCAGTGCAGCCAGCCCCTTGCAGGCACAGGGGGCCTGGCAGGGAGCGCTACAGGTGTTGAGCCCGGCCTTGCGCCGTGCCGCCTGCAACGACCACCCCGGCGTCACGTCCCCCGTTGGGGGCCTGGCCAGCCCACCCTGCTGCCTCCCTCCCTCCCTCCCAAACACTGGGGGCTCTTCTGAGCAGGAGGCGGCGGCGGTTGTGGTGGTGGGGTGCGACCCAGAGGTTTCTGATTCCGCACAAGTCATCACAGCATCCTTCATTGCCAGCTCCGTCACTGCCAGCCTTTTCTGACCCCTTTCGCTCGCTGCCGCCCGCCGGTGCAGGTGGTGGTGGTGGAGGAGCGCGCGCCGCCGCCCCGCAAGCGCCTGCCCGAAGGCGGCGCGGGCGCCGCCGATGGCGACGCGCGTGGCGCGGCCCGCGTCAAGCTCGAGGGCAACGCCGAGGGCCAGCAGCGCGCGGTTGGGCCGGCGTCGCGCAACTGGGCCGCCGGCGGCGGCGCCAGCGCGGTGGTGACCACCGGCATGGCGGCGCACAACGCTGTGTCGGCCCTGGTGGCCTGCCTCAGCGTGCAGCTGTCAGCGGGCGCAGGGCCCGCCACCCCCACTGCGGACGCCGCCCTCCCTCCCACCATGGGCAGCTTCATCTGGCAGCAGGCGCAGCCGCGCAGCCCGCTGGCAGCACCCGGCGCCGCCGCGGCCGCCGCTGCCGCCGCGCCGCCCAGCCCCGGCGGCGCCGTCACCACCGGCGTTGCGCAGCCCGCACAGGCGCTGGCCGCCGCCGCCGGGCCGCGCGCCGCCGGCAACCCCGCCGCCGGCAAGCAGTCGCGCAAGCGCGACTTCCGGCGCCGCGTCGCCCCCGCCGCCCCCGCCGCCGCCGCCTCCCCTGCCGCCGCTGCGGCGGACGGCGAGGAGGCAGGCCAGCACCAGCTGCCGCCCATCCCGGCGTACCGCGAGGGCGAGACCCGCGCGGACAAGCTGGCGCGCTACCGCGCCAAGCGCGACCGCCGCCGCTTCAAGAAGACTGTGCGCTACGAGTGCCGCAAGGTGGGTGGGCGGGCTGGGTGGGGTGCGGGTGCGGGCCAGGGGGCTGACCTGCTCGTGTTGCTCGCCTCTCCTGCGGCGCCGCGCCCGGCGGCGCACCCGCGTCGAGCGCGGTCCGGGCCCCCGCCTGCCAGCCCTGCCTGTGCCCCTCGCCGCCGTGCCCAGCCCTCCCCCGTGTCGCCCCCACCACCCACCCGCCCACCCTCCCCCCTCTGCCTGCCTGCAGCACTACGCCGACCTGCGCCCCCGCATCAAGGGCCGCTTTGTCAGCCCAGAAGAGTTTGCTGCATGGAATGCGCAGCAGGGTGGGGAGGAGAGCGAGGGCTCCCTGCCGCAGGCGCCGCTGGCGGTGGCCGCCTACTGAGCGCCGGCGGCGACGGCGCAGCGGCGGCACGCTGCCATGCCGGCCCGCCGCGCAGCGCAGCAGCACCCTACAAACCTGGTTCCCTCTCTGCATTCACGCCACCCCGCCAGAGGGCCCCGCCACCGCTCCCATCGCCTCGCGCGCGGCAGCTGCCATGGTTCCTCCCTTTGCCCACGGTCCATGGTCCCTCTGCGCCGCCGCCGGCGGCACGGGCGCTGCATTGCTTCCCTCTCACCTTCCACCCTGCTATTGCGGCGCTCGGACCCCCTCCACCCACAGCAGTAAGCCGCCGCCTTCTGCGTGGGTGCCTTGCCACCCTGTTTGGCTGCCCGCCGTGGCAGCCAAGCCCCAGAGCCTTTTCCCGGCCCCCCACCCAAGCCCTTCACGTGGCGCGCAGCATGCGCCTGCCCGCCGACCCATACCTTTTCCCCCCTTTTCCCTGGGCCCGCATGGCACCCGCTGCCCCGCCCCCCCATTGGCGGTACGTCTCGCCTCCCTCGCCCCACCCACACCCGCCAGCCGCCTGCCCTCGTGCCGCGCCCCGCTGCGGGCCCACCTGTGCCCTCCCTACCCTTTCGTTCCCCCTCAGCACATAACAGCAAAGCTGGCGCGCCCCCAAGCTCACACCAGCCCTCTGCCCCTCCGTCCCCCCAGCAAACCCGCCTGCCTGCACGCCGCCGCGGGCGGGTGGCCGCCAGCGCCGCCGCGCCGTGCGGCCCCCTTTTCTTGCCCACCCGCCCATTCCATTGCAGCGCCCCCTCCCTTTGCCCGATTCCGCCCTCCCACACCTTCCGCCCACCGTACAGCCGTCCCTGCAACTCGCACTCGCTCACTCGCCGCCGCCCCCCCACCCACCCCACCCCCCTTCCGAAGTACAAGCCACCGCCCCACGGATGGCCCCTTTTCCGCCTCTGCGCACCGCTCACTTGCCTTGCACCTCGCCCCCCAACCTGCGGTTTTGGTTGGCACGCCGCTTCGCCCCGCCTGTCGACCGCACCCCTCTCCCCCCCCCTCCCCCCCCCCCCCCCCCTCCCTCCCCCTTACGAGCGCCCATCTAGCAACCCTTGCTTGCTAGTCTCAGATCCCCCCCCCCGTCCCTCTGCGGGACCCTTCAAACATTCCAGCACCGCCCCCCACCTGCGCACCCATCACCCCAACCACCCGTCACGTCCCAGTCACCCCTCTCAACGCCCACCCATCATCCCAACGCTCCTCACGTCAGCACCCCACCCACGACCACCCATGTCGCAGCCCATTGACCCCGCCCACTGCCGCAGCCTGTCGCCTTCATCCCCACCCGACCTCCTAGCGCCGCCCTGCCACGCCTCCCCCCTCCATCATTCATCCCCCATGTCAACACTCACCCGCATCGCCCCCCTGTCCTTTCAAGAGGCACTACGCCCCCAGCGTGCCTGCCCGACACGCCTGCATGTACCCCCCCTTCCTACCCGCCGGGCATGCGCCGGGGGGACGGCCTGCCGCCCCCAGAGCTGCCGCCCGTTGATTGATGCCGCCCCACCCCGTCTTCCCTCCCCTCCACCTCGGGTCGGCCCCCTTTTTTGGTATGATTCTCATTGGTATGACCGTCGTTGGTATGACCGTCCTTTATTCGCGCGTTGCTGCGAGTGCTTTGCAAGCGCAACCGATGAGCGGGGGCAAGCGGCGGCTGGGGAGGGCCACAGGCGGGGGGCTTGGGAGGCGCAGGCAGGAGATTGGTGGTGTGGGTCGGCCAGCCAGAGATCTGCCCCCTCTTCACAAGTGGATGCTCAAATGAAGCATGCCCAGCTCGTTGAAACGCACCGACGCAGTGCTAGAGGAGAAGCGAGCCGCCGTATGCCTTTGCGGCACAGGCGGTTGGCGGCTCTCGCAGCAACCTGTCTGCGCGCTTGCGGCCCCTTAAGGCGCGCTCAACCTCGCCATCCGAATCCAACCTCTGAATTGCGCCGCTGGAGGGGGGGCGAGGGGCTCCAGGGGTCCAGGCAAGGTGGTGGTGGTGGCGTTCAATACACCACGGCCGCCTGTGGGGGCTGTCGCGCCTTCGGTGCGCCTGAGTGCTTGCGCAACTCCGCACAGAAATACCATCAACTTGCAACGCGCTCAACGGGCCTCTTCGTGCGGGCAGCTCCTTCTTCGCAAGTCGGCCGTCGCCCTCTGGGCTCTGCTGCGCATCAGTGCGCTCGTACGGGTGCTCTCAACCTACTGCAGCGGAGCGACGGGCGTTGGAGCACCAGGCGCGAGGCGCGGACCGGCAGGCTCCATCACCGCGCAACCAGGCGCCCGGCGGGGCTCCTTCCAGCTCCTGGTCACGCTTGAGAGGTGAGGCAAATCACCCGCCGCGCCGCTGCCGCGCGCCGACGTTCCCTGGGCCCTTGTTGCTCCCTGCCGCCCGGCTGCCGCTGCCCGCCCACTGCCGCCCGCCGGCGACGTTGCTCTTTCTGCAGGGCCGGACACCGGCCATGTCGCGCGCCTTCCGCGCGCGTCCTCTGGACGTGAGCAAGCAGCTGGACCTGGTTCTGGACATCAATGAGCTGGACAGCACAGAGGGGCTGCCCGCGCGCGACGTCGTGCACAACCACGCGCAGCTGGATGCAGACAACGAAAAGGTGGGTGCTGCTCCTGCTGGTTGTTCAACCTGCTGGGGTGCGCACATCAGCAGCCGCCCTTCCCCTCAACCTGGTGTGTGCTGTGCCATGCTGCACGCGTTCCCCACGAGGAAGTTCACCCGTGCAGCCCAGGGAAGCGACAGCGGCCGCAGTGGGAGGGGGAGGGGACCGGTCGGAGGCGGGTGCGACCGAGGAGGGTGCTTGGCGGGGCCGGAGCAATGAGGGGGCTGCAGGAGTGCCAAGGATGCGCAGGCGCAGGCAGCGTGCTGCCGTGCGTGGCAAGGCAGGGCAGGCTGTGGTGCTCCGTGGCAGGCGCTCGCTGCCGCATGCATGCACGCACACCTCCTGCCTTTGGCATCGTTGCCTCTCCCTCTGCTCTGCCTCTCACGCTGCTTCTCCTGCCCATGCTCCCCCCTCTGCCCGCCTCAGCCCAAGATGATCCAGCAGCCGGGCAACGCTGGGATCAAGGAGATCCCCATCCCCGGCATCATCCGCATCCCATCCTACCAAACCGACTACCTGCCGGTGCGGCGCGAGCGCAACACCTACCTGCGCCCAAAAGGTGCGTGCCGCGCTGCTGGGGGAGGACGGAGGGGCGGGCGCCGTCGCAGCGGCTGCCCACCTCAGCATGCGAGAGGCGGCAGCTCGACGTTCGTTGACATCAACTGCCTGCAGGGGGTGGGGCGCATCTCTGCTCCGCGTGTGCTCGTTTGCTCCACATCAACTGCCAGCAGGGGGGGTCGGGAGGCTGCGACAACCCCACGTGCATCAATAACTCTGCCCCATACTTGCTCCTGCACCACCGCAGCCCCAACACTGAACTGAAGGGTGGGTGGGTGGGTTACGACGACGCCCTGCGCAACCCTGCTCCACATGTGCCCACTTGCCCCTCCGCACCGACGCTGAACCGCAGGGGGGGTGGGGTACGACGACCCCATCCTTGTGGAGTACGATCTGGACTCGGAGGACGAAAAGTGGCTGAAGCAGTACAACGGCAGCGAGGTGCGCGGCGCTCCTTGGTGGCGCGTCTCCTCGATGCGCTGCCGCCCCCGCCCCCGCTGCCGCCCCCCACTGCCGCTGCTGCCGCCAATGCTGGTGCTGTTCAGCTGCCCCTGTGTACACATCCCCTGTGCTCCTTCCCCCTTGCAGCCTGAGCGCCTGAGCGAGGAGAAGTTTGAGATGATGCTGTGGCGGCTGGAAATCACAAACGCGGGTGGGTGGGTGGGTGGGTGGGTGGGAGCTGGGGTAGGTGCCAAAGGAGAGGTGCAGAGATGCGACGCATGTGGGAATGCGGCGGTGGTGGTGGCAGCAAGCAGTGCGGGGAGAGCTGCGGCGGCTGGACATGGTCGCTCACGCGCTGGTGACCCGCGGGCAGGCGGGGTGTTGAGAGCCGGCAGGGGCGCCTCAGCTGGCAGGCAGCCCCTCACCGCCCCCCCCCCCCCCCCTTCCCCCCCCCTCCTCCTCCCTCTCCCCCCGCAGCCGCCACCGACCGTGTGCTGACCCTCAGCGGGGCGGCCCCGGCAGAGCGCACGAGCGTGGCCGCCTGCGCCACCACCGACCACATGCCGCGGGAGGAGGCGCTGCAGATGCTGGAGGAGACGTGCTCGGGTGGGTGGGTGGGCAGCAGCGGGATGGATGGATGGTGACGGCCCAGGTGGGCGCCGCCGCCGGCCGGCGCGGCTGCCAGCGCGGCCCTGCTGCCGTGCTCGCCCTGCCCTCCTTGTGATACCCTGGCCTTGTTTGCGCGTGCCCCAACTATCCGGCTCCCCATGCAATACCCGTGCCGACGCTCTGCGCACCGTGCGTGTGCCTGCTGAGCCCAGCTTAGCCCAGCGCGGCTTCGCCCTTGCCTTCGGTCACCCACCCACCCACCCACCCACCCACCCACCCACCCCTGCGGCCACAGCCCGTGACACCATCCGCGCCGACGTGTACGCCTACTGGGTGGCGCGGCGCAAGGCGCTGGGCCGCCCTCTGATGCGCCGCCTCATCGCCCCCACCCCCATCAACGACCAAAACCCGTACAACGTGTTTAGGTGGGGGCCGGATCGTACTGCTGCAGCTGGTGGGGGTGGGGGTGGGGGTCCGGGGAGAGGAGGCTGCGGCGCAGGCGTTGTTGTTGTTGGGGTGTGGGGGGGGTGGGGGGTGGGGGGAGGCAGCTCAATACTGCGGGGCAGCACAGAGCTGACCGCTCCCCATCTTCCCCCCTTCCCTGCAGGCCACGCGAGCGCATCCACCGCCCGCAGACGCGGCGGCGGCGCGAGAACAACGCGGGTGCGGGGCGTTGTTGGGAGTGCAGCGAGGGCAACCGGCGGTGCTCTGTTGTTGGGATGTGCCAAGTGAGGTTGGGACGTGGGAAGTGGAAAGGGCCGTCAGCAGGCGCCCGGTTGCCACTGCCCTGTGGAGCGCCGGTGGGCCCAGCCATCGGCGAGGCATGTGCCTGGGGAGCTGCTTCCCAACCAGCCCTCCCCCTCTTCAAGCTCTTGCCCCTCCGCCTGCCTGCCCGCCCGCCTGCCTCTGCCCACCTGCCCGCCTGCCTGCCCGCCTGCCCTGCGCGGCCCTCCCACTTTCAAGCTTTTGCCTGCCTGCCCGCCTGCCTGCGTGGGTGCAGACTCCCTGGAAAAGCTGCGCATGGTCCGGGAGAACGTCCTCAAGGTGGGTGGGTGGGGGAATGAACGGCGTGGCACACAAGAGTGCATGTCAGGGGACGCTCCTCCGGCCGTTGCTGCCTCGAGGGGCTGGCCACGTGCGTGCACCCTGTCCGGTGATGGTCCACCCCTGGCTGCCCACGATTCTGCTGCGCACCGGGCCTGCCCAGGCAGGCGGGGAAACAGATGCATGCAAGCCTGACAGGGGTCCCCTTTGCGTTTGCATTCTGCCCCCGTGCAGGCCCTGGACATTTTCGAGGGGCTGGTGAAGCGGGAGCGCAAGAAGCGTGACCTGGTGGTGCGCCCCCCCCCCCCCCCCCCCCCCTCCCTCCCGTGTCCTTGCCTGCCTTTGGTGTGCCCTGTTGCCACGTCGAGCATGCGCCGCCTCGGTCCTCGGTCGGGACTGCGTGGGGGGCTGGTGTGCACCGCAGCAAGGCCTCGCGGTAGCCGCTTGCCTGCTTTTGTCGTTTTGTTTTGTTCTGGGCAGCTTGTGCTTGCGTGCGCACGCTTGCAGCAAGCCCAGGGGAGCGCTGGCGGTGCGGAGAAGGGGCGCAGCATGCGCCGTGCTGCAGCGTGCGCGCTGCCCCGCCAGCTGCCCTCCCCCCTGCTCGCCCCTCTGCTGCGCCCCTCCCCACTCCCCACACCCTTCGCCCTCCCCTCCCTTCTCCTCCAGTACGTTGAGACCGACATGCAGCAGCTTCAGATCAAGCACCGGCACGAGCCGCGCGCTGCGGTCGAGCAGGTGGGCACCAGCCACACACGCAGGCAGCCACAGGGCGGCGCAGGCAGGGAGGCGCTGGGAGGGGGCGGAGCCATGCTGTGCTGTCGAGCATGGTCACCCAGGTCGCGCAGCAGCACATGCCAAGCGCGTGCCGTACGCCTGCCGGCTTCGTCGCCTGCTTGCCTCCCTCCCCAACTTCCCAGCATCCTCCCCCTCCCCCCCTCCCTACCCCCCCTCGCTGCAGATTGAGGCCGAGTATGCGGCGGCGGCCCGCGGCAAGAACCCAAAGCGCCCCATCGGCTTCGACCGGCTGCCGGAGGCGGCGCCCCCCACCACCAACATCCTGCTCGACTTCAAAACCAAGAAGAACAAGAAGCGGTGGGTTTTGGCTGTCGCCGCTGTGGTGCACGGCACCGGGGCATGCTCGTGTGCTTGTTAAAGCTGAGCTGCGGCGTTCTTTCAGGTTGCCATTCATTCTTTCAATGCACGCCCAATCATTGAGGGGCTGCAAGCCGCCTGCCTGCCCTCCCTGGCATCTTGTCGTGACACACGCCTCCCGACCCTGCCGCTGCAGCAAGAAGTTTGGGGAGATGCCCATGCTCCATGCCGTGTCGCACCTGCCGCCGCCGCCCGTGGGCGCCCAGCCCGGCCTACCCTTTGCGGCGCAGCCACCAAACCTGGCGGCCCTCAGGTGAGCGGGGGCAGCGCTGCTGGCGTGTGGGGGTGCGAGCAAGAGGGAGAGCATCCGTAGCCTCGAGTGCAGCTAGCTGCAGCTGTGTCACTGCCTGCCGCTTGTCGCCCGTCGCCGCTGCGCCGCCTCTCCACTCCCACCGCACAACATCACACACCGACACCGCCCCCGCCCCTCCCCCGCCCGCAGCCTGTATGATGACATGGGGCAGCCTGCGGAGGTTTCCAAGCATGCCCGCCTGCCAGCGCAGCAGGCGGCGGACGGCAGGTGCGGCAGGGACGGCCTGGGTCGGGGTGGGAGCGCTGGCGCAGCAGTGGAAGTGCGCAGCTGGGGGCGGTCGCTCCCTGGCTGCCCGCGGTTGCCTGCCTGCTGCCGCCACGCCGCCATGCCGCCAGCCCCGGTTCCGCCTCCCTGTCTCACCCATCCACCCTCCCTCCCTCCCACCCACCCATCCCCCGCCTCTTCCCTCTGCAGCTGGTGGCAGCCGCGCATCGGGCGCGGCGGGCGGCTCGTGTTTGACCGCTGCCCCGCGCTGGACCCCTCGTGGGGGGAGCCCGGCACGCCAGAGCAGCAAGACGCGGCGGCGGAGCAGCAGCAGCAGCAGCAGCAGGCGGGCGGCGAGCAGCAGCAGCAGGCGGACGGCGGCAAGGGCGGCGGCAGCAAGAAGAAGCGGGGGGACGACAAGGGGAGGGAGGAGGACGACAAGGCGGCGGCGGCGGACGGCAAAGAAGCAGAGGCGGCGGCGGCAGAGGCGGAGGCCACCACGCCCGCTCCCGCGGTCAAGCAGGAGCCTCAGCAGGTCGGCTCGCCGGCCACCAACGGGCAGGCCGGCGGCGGCGGCGCGCCCGACGGCGGCGCCGCGGCGGCGGGGGGCTGGAGCTGGGACAAGCCGCTGTGGGAGCAGCCCAACCCGTACGGCCAGTGGCTCAACAAGCCAGATCTTGCGTCTGCAGCGCTCACCCGCCTGGCTGGCACGCCCGCGGCGCTGGCAGCCAACCCGCCCACGACCGTGCGCAAGCACCGGCCCCGCGCCTCCCCTGGTGCCGACGGCGACGCCGGCTCGCCGCAGCAAGGCAGCGCCTCCGCGGCCACCCCCGGCGGCGCGGCGGCGGCCGCCGGCACGCCCACCACCACCGCGGCTAGCAAGCCCGGCGCAGGCGGCGCGGCGGGCACGGCGGGGCGGCCGCCGCTGCCGCCCGCGGCGGCGGCGGCGGCAGGCGGAGGCTCCAAGACGACGCCAGGCACGGCAGGATCGGCGCGTCGCGACGCGCGGCGGCCTCCCAAGACGACGGCTGGGCAGAAGTCAAACCTAGGGCCCGGCGGCGGCCCCAACGGCGCTTCCTGAGCCCTCAAGTGCTTGGCTGGCTGGCTGGTACTCACTCCCCCCCCCTCTGCACGCTTAGTCTCGTTGCCTGCTAGCCTGGCTCGCCCTTGCTCTTGTCGTGCTACGTTGGTTGCAATGAGGATGCTGCTGCAGCGCGCAAGGGACCAGATGTGCAAGCAGGGGTCGACAGATTCGCAGGCAGGGGGGCACTTGCGGCAGGGCAGGGTCTAGACGCTAAGAGGTGGAGGAGGGCGGTCTTGGAGTTGTGGTGTGGTGGTGTGGGTTGGATGCCTGAATCGGGGCGCCGCCGACTAGGGAAGAAAGGGGGCCTGGGCACACAGCCAGGTGCGCCGCCCGCCGGCCTGCCCCAAGGGTGGCCTGCAGCCCCGCGCCGCAGGTGCGCGCGACGGCTGGCGGGCAGGCCCTCAGGCCTGGGGTCCCTTGTCCAGCTCCACTCCCTTCTCCTGGGCATACTGCTGGGCAGCCTCCTGCTTGCCCTCGTCGCCCTGTGAGTGGTGGGATGAAGCGGGGGGGGCAGGTGGGGTGGGGACGGTGGAGTGGGAGGGGCGGTTTGATTCTGGTGAGTGGTTTGACCAGCTTGCTGGGCGGCCTCCTGCCTGGCCTGGAGACCCTGTGGAGGGGGCGGGGTGGGAGAGGGGCTTCAGCAGGCTTCAGTGACAGGCTTCAGTGACAGGCTTCAGTGACAGGCTTCAGTGACAGGCTTCAGTGACAGGCTTCAGTGAGCTTGCTGTGAGGCCAAGGGGCGGGACGACGTGCTGGTTGCGGGCCTGGTGCCCTGGGGAGGTGCGCGGGGGGGGGAGGGGGGGGGGGGGGGGGGGGGGGCGCCCGCGCTAGAACAGCAGGCGGGCAGGTGGGGCAACGTGCTGCCTGCGCGAGTGCGCTGCAGTCCACCAACCTGCAGGCCTGCTGCGCAAGTGCGCTGCAGTCCACCTGAGTAGGCCATGGCGGTGGCAGATGCTACATGCCAGCATGCACGCTGCCAATGCTGCAGTCATAACATGCATGCTGGCAGGTGCTCCAGCACCGGCCCCTTGCCCCCCCACGGCCTTTCCCCCAAGCTTTACGGGCCCCTCGCCCACCTCTGCAGTCTTGGGCATGTATCCTCGGCTCACGGCGCTCTTCTCCCCGGAGGTCAGACCACCTGCGCATGGCATGGCAGAGGGAAGAGGTGGGGAAGAGAGGGTGAGTGAGGGGGCATTGACGAGGGGTGGGCGAGGGGAAGGTGTCGCCTAGAGGCGGGTGAGCGGCTGGCGCCGCTGCCAGCGGCGGCGCCTGCTAGCCAGCCCTCGCTCCCGCCCCGCCAGACCACACACAACCGCCGCACTCACCCTGATCGGGGTCCCCATGGCGGCTGCAGGGGGAGGGCAGGGCAGCAGAGGGGTAGGTGTGGTTGGATTACTCTCCGAGCGCTGGTGCTGCGGCGGCGGCACAGCGGCAGCGGCGCTGACCGTGCAGCCTATGCTGCTGACAGCGCAGCCCCCGCACGCTGGTGGCCCCTCCTCATGCCCCATCACGGCCCGTGGCAGTCGGGAGGACCCCATTGAGTGCCAGCGGGAGGCACTTACCGCTGCTGGCTGCCCGCGCCTCGCCAGCGGCGGCGACGGCTCCTGCTCCCCTTCCCACCACAAATTTCGCTCCTCCGCCCACTCCCTCACCGATCCACGTCGGAAGTCTTGCCCTGGAACACTCCCTGGTGCTTGTCCTCGCCGCTCATGGCTGCTGGCTGGCTGGGTTGGCTGGGGGGATGCGCGGGATGCGCGGAGGGGGCAGGGGCTCCTTGGAGGGGCTCGAGGGAGCCTTGGAGGGCGCAGGGATGCGGACGAGTGCGGCAGGCGCGGAAGAGCGAGGAGGATTAGGCGGGGCGCGCCCAGGAGCCGGGTGAAGAGGGGTGCGCGCGGTACGCTGTGCTGCGCGACGCCCGCGTGGGCAGAACCGCGCTGACTCACGCATCCTCTCCGCCTGTGGCTGCCGCTACATTGGTGCCACCACGATTACACACCCCTCTTGACAACTGATGTGGGTGGCAGGCCTAGGCAGAGCTGATCATGGTGGCGCAGCGGCACACGCAGGGCAGCGCGCCGGCGGCAGGCACGACAGGCAGCGCCGGCAGGGGCGGGCGCATGAACGCGCGCCTGGCCCGGCTTGCGGGCCCGCCACAGGTCGGCGCCGTACCAATGGCTGCTGCCGCGCCGCGCCGCGCCGCGGGGCTGCCAGCGGCTGCACTGCCAGCAGGCGTCACTGCAGCAGGCGGGCGATGGCCTCAACCAGGCCGCCGGCCGCCGCGCCGCCGGCGATGCCCCCCAGCAACGGCACCCATGCGTAATACCACTCAGAGCAGCCCTGGAGCATGGCAGGGGGGAAGGCAAGGCATGGGGGGACTCAGAGAAGGTGGCCGGCACAAGCGCTTGCCCTGGCACCCGGCTGCACCTTGAGCAGCACGTGCACAGTGCAACACCAGGGTGCGCCCCCCAAACCTCAACCCCTTGCTGCACGTGCAAGGTCTTGCACAGCTGGCGGGCGGGCGGGCGGGCCCGAGCCGGGCACCTTTCCGGGATGGGCAGCAGGTGAAAGGCCAGGCGGGGCCCCAGGTCTCGCGCGGGGTTGAGGGCCGGGCCGGTGGTGCCTCCGAGGGACAGAATTGCAGCGGTGTTGAGCAGGCCTGGGCGCACGGGGTGCACGGGTGGGGGGGGGAGGGGGGTTGTGTGTGGCTTTCGGTGTCGGTGGCTGCAGAGGGCGCCGTGTGCTGCTGCGTGCTGCTGCGGCGGGGGCAGCCCCCACAGTGCAACCAGATGTGCCATTGAGGTGGACATTGGAGGGCGCGCTGCTGCCCCTGCAGGAGCCCCTGCCTGCCGGCCCGCCCCTCCCAAAATCGGAATCAAGCGCACCCACGAGCAGGCCCGCCTGCGGCGGCCAGGCCGAGGCTGCTGCCGCGTCCATGAACCGCCCCTGCTCGAACAGCAGCAGCGCAGCCGTCGCCATGATCGTCGTTGCCACAAACTTCTGTTGACATCACCGACGGCGGGAACGGGCAAGGCACTTAAGTGGCAGTGGTGGATGACGGGGGCATCAGGGGGCATGAGGATGGGGGCATGAGGAGGGGGCAGCCGCAGGCGAAGCAACGCAGCCAGATGCTCGGTGATGCTCTTAGCGGGGGACTTGGGGGCCACAATGCGGGATTTGGATACGCAGGCGGGCAGGCGGGCGGGCAGGCAGGCAGGCAGGCGGGCAGGCAGGCGGGCAGCTGCCATCGGCACACTCTATACCGCCCCTCCTCTTCTGCCCCGCCAAACCACCTGCATCAGGTTGATGAAGGGCGACCAGATGGCGGGGCGGGTCACAAACACAGACAGCACCACATCCTGCCGGGCCTTGCACAGCGCCGCCCCCATGTGGACCATGCTGCGCAGCACGCCGCCCTCGGCGCGCAGGCGTTCCGCGTAGGTGTCGGTGCCGCCGTCGCGCGCGCTGTCGTGCACGCTGCCGCGGCCGTGCTTGCTGTCCCACGCCCCTGCCTCGGTACGGTCTGCCGCCGCCGCCACGCAGGCATCGCCCGCCCATGCTCCGCCGCCGCCGCCGCCGCCGCCGCCGCCGCTGCTCGTGTCCAGGCTTGCCTGCTTCTGCAGCTCAGCTCCCTCGCTGCCCCACTGCCACCGCTGGGCTGCTGCGGCTTTCAGCGCCGCCGCCAGCTGGACTGCCGGTGCGCCGCCGCCTGGGTGCTCTGCAGCAGCACGTGGGCAGGTGCAGGGCAGCGTGTGGAGCGGGGGCCCCTTGACCACAAAGGCCGGCAGCGTAGCGAATACAAGTAGTTGTGGCGCACCAGGCAGCAGGGCCCTGCAGGGGTGAGCGGCTGTTGCAGCACACTGGCGCGCCGGCCAAGCCCTCACCTGCCGCCGCCAGCTGCTGCTGAGAAACGGTCCTGCTGAGGTACCCGCTGGTTTCTTCGCATGCCTGGCGCAGCTCCTCGGGGCAGGTGCGGAAGGGGTCTGCAGAGCGCGGGGGGGGGGGGCACTTGGAAGGTAGAAGCAGAGGCTGGTGGCATCTTCTGTGCGGCAATGCGTACGTACGGCTGCGGCATGCCCCGTGGCTGCTGCCGTCCCCGTGCTTTTGGTGCGAGCGGCTGCCTTCTCTCGCTGCTGCTGCTGCTGCTGCTGCCTGCTGCTGCAGTGCTGCCTGTGCCAGGGGCTGCTGCTGCTGCTGCTGCTGCTGCCTGCTGCTGCAGTGCTGCCTTTGCCAGGGGCTGCTGCGCCCCCACCCACCCACCTGCCAGCCTGCGGGCGTTCCACGCCGTGTGCACCTCCTTCCTCAAGTCAGCCGCGGCCCACCGCAGAAAGGAGGCGGGGGTGGGGGGGGACGCGGGCGCCCCCAGTGTGTAGGAGGCATTCAGCAGCGCCCCCAGTGTGTAGGAGGCATTCAGCAGCGCCCCCAGTGTGTAGGAGGCATTCAGCAGCGCCCCCAGTGTGTAGGAGGCATTCAGCAGCGCCCCCAGTGTGTAGGAGGCATTCAGCAGCGCCCCCAGTGTGTTGGAGGCATTCAGCAGCGCCCCCAGTGTGTAGGAGGCACTCAGCAGCGCCCCCAGTGTGTAGGAGGCATTCAGCAGCGCCCCCAGTGTGTAGGAGGCATTCAGCAGCGCCCCCAGTGTGTAGGAGGCATTCAACAGCGCCCCCAGTGTGTAGGAGGCAGTCAGCAGCGCCACGTCGCTGCGGGGGAGAGAGAGAAGGAGCGGGGGGCGGGACACGAGCCAGAGCTGTGGGTGCGTCTCCAGCTAGCGTTGCCCTGCTGGCGAGGAGCCTGCCACGGCCGCCATCACGTCTGCAAGCGAGCCTGACACCAGGCATGCGCCTGTTGCAGTGGCTCACCTGAGCGCAGCGGGGTCACGCAGCAAGCGGTCCACCTCGTCTGCTGCAGGCAGCGCCACGGCGGCGTTCAGGTGCGGCAGGTAGAAGAGCCACAGCACCGTGCCGCCTGAGCACGGGAGGTCAGGGGCGGGGGGAGGTCAGGGGCAGGCAGCACGCACTCTGCATCCAGGCACACAAGGATACACACAGGCTGCCAGCCAGATCAATGTCCACACACGTGTCTCGATGCGACGGGCTGGCAGGACGGCAGCAGCAGCGCCCCGGCGCCTGGCACGCAGCGTGCCCACGCCGCGCACCCCCCCTGCGCCGCCCTCACCCACAAACCACCCCGCCAGCTCAGCTGCCAGCAGCGCAAGCACGTCGCCGGCGCTGCCGGCGCGGCCACGCACAGCCTCCGCTATCAGTATTGCGGGGTTGAAGAATGCGCTGACCTGGAGGTAGGGGAGGAGGGGCGAGCACGGCGACGGAGGTAAGTACTGCTGTCAGCAAGACTGCGCGACCTCCCCCCGCGCCCCCTGCCCTGCCCTGCACCCACCAGGAGCGTGCAAGGGGCAGCAGCAGCCCCATCACGCGTATCGTACATGTGGGAAGTTCCGCGGAGCGCGGACACGCTCCCACCAGCTGCAGCTTACCTCTCGACCGGACTTCGGCGGCAGCGGAGGGCGTGGAACCGTTTGGTACACCGATATAGACGAAGCAAAGGAGCGCCGAGCGAGGCGGAAAGCAAGCGCGGACGCCCACGTGATGATGTCTGCTGGGGAATTCACTACCAAACGAAATGCCAGCTGCCCCACAGCCTTGACACACCTTCTGCGACTGCTCCCTGGAATCTTACAAACGCACGGCACTATATGCAGACTCTATGAAGCAGCTTGCTCGTGCAACAGCACACTACAGGGTGCCCCTTCACAGCGACCGCTCGTCCAGCCATGCTAGCAGGCGGTCGGCCAAGCGGTGCGTGTCAGCTGCCAGCAGCGCGCTCCCCGCCTGCGCCAGCGCTGCGGCAGGTCCAAAAGATGTGCCAGGGGGCAGCGCCCAAGAGGGAGCCACGCCGCAAGGTGTGACGTGGGTGCCCGGCAGCAGCAGCGTGCGCACCTCGCGTCCGCCGCCGCCGCCGCTGCCCGCCAGCATGGCAGCTGCGGGGAGATGAGGCGGGAGGCGTGCCACAGAGTGTGTGTGGGGGGGACAGGGCAGTGAGAGTTGTGCAAGCACAGCAGGCACGCCGGCCGCATGCTCCACCGGCAGCAGCACCACCACACCGGGCAGCACCGGCGGCGCACGCCGCCGACCAAAGCGTCCACAGCACGCACCCGCTTCCGGCGTTTCGTCGGTGTCGTCATTCGTGAATTTCACGAGCATGGTGGCTGGCACGCGGTAGCCGGCGGCGATGATCTGCCGGGCTTCGCTGGGGCTGGGGCTGAAGTCCTCACAGCCGTCACCCACCTGGAGGTGCAGTGGCGGAGGGGGGGAGGGTGCAGGGGGAGCGGTGGGAGGGTGGTGCAGGCGCGCACTGGCGCCTGCGGGCCAAGCAAGGAGCGCGCTGCTGCGGGCTGAACGCAGGGTGCGGAGCAGGGGCGGCGTAGTGCGAGGTGACAGAGCGTTGGCATGCGTGCGCAAAGGCTGTCACAGCGACCACGACAGAGGCGGCCGGCGGCGGCGGTCGCACGCCTTGCATCCCTTTTGCACTCTCTCCCCCTTTTTCAGCAGCGGCTTCTCCCCTCCCTTCCCCCCCTTCTTCCCTGGTCTCAGCCGTGCCGGGCCCTGAGTTTCTTTTTCAGAATACAAACAGGTGTAACACAGTACAGTTGCCAGCGGCGGCGGGCTGTGGCTTGCGGGCTGTGGCTCGCTGCCCCCCAACTGCGGTTCAGGCCTCCCCGAATCACGACCAGAGGTGCCCTGCCACGAGCCCCTCGAGCAAGGCACACAAGTGGCGAATGGCAATCGGCAGAGAGATGGACAGCTTGGCGAGTTGGCGTGCATCCGTTTGTACAGGCTGCTCGGACCCCATCCTCGTACAAACGTGCCGGCAACTTTTCACCCGCGGGACTGACGCACCCCTTATGGGCCCTAGAACGAGCGTGCAACAGGCAGGAACGAGTTCGGCTGCCCTGAGGTTGCGCCGCGCCATGACATGTGTTTGGCACGCCGCGCTTGGCGAGCGGCACCAACCCTGTACAAACTCAAGAGGCACCACCTGTGACCGGCAGGGCGCCTGTGTTTGAGCACCCCGACAGCAGAAACCAGGGAAATGCACAGCAGGCCTGGCCTCACCTCGTCAAATACCGAGCCCAGCTGCACGACGGCAGGGTCCAGCTGGCGCAGGCCCTCCACCAGCCCTGCCGGCGCCGCCAGCGCCAGCTGCGCCGCGGCGCCGCGCAGCCCCGCGCCGACGGCCGCCTCCAGCCTGCCTCCGGGCGCACCGCCGCGCAGCTGCTCCACAGCCGGGCGCAGCATGCCCAGCGGCACAGGCACCGCCCTCCCCACTTGGAAGTTGTTAAAGGAGCAGAGAATGTTGCTGGCGCGCGGGGCGCCGCCGCCCAGCTGTTCCGCCTGCCGTCGCCGCTGCTGCTCCTGCTGCTCTGTCGGCAACTGCTGCCAGCTGCCGGCGCCGCCGCCGGCCAGGCTGCTGCCAGCTGCCGGGCCGCCATCGCCGCTGCCCGGCAGCAGCAGCGCGCCAATCAGCAGATGCAGCAGGGAGCCGTTGCTGTGTCCCAGGCCATGCAGCGGCGCATCCAGGGGAGCTGCCCAGGGCGACTCGCGCCGCAGCTGCGCCAGGCCCCCCTCAAAAGCGGTGTGCACGGCACGGGCGCACTCTACGTGCTGAAAGGTGACTGCCAGAGGAGGGGGGGGGGGGGGGGGGGGGAGGAGCAGGGGGGGGGAGGAGGGGGGGGGAGGGGCAGGGGAGGGGAGGAGGGGGGGGGAGGAGCAGGGGCGTGCAGGAGGCATGACAACAGTGTGTGTCTGGCAGCGGGGGGGGGGGGCATGGCATGCAAGGCCGGCAGGCAGGACATGCGGCACGGGTGGCAGCCTTGACAGCGGCCTTACCCGCGCGGCGCCCCGCGCGTACCGCCCAAGTGGCGTGCATACCGCACGTAAACGTCCCCAGCCACCCCCGGCCCCGCAGCCCCCTCCGGGCTTGGGTCTTGCCTGCGTAGGGCGTCGCGACGCAGGTGTAGCCACCTGTGGCCAGCCGTTCCAGCAGCAAAGAGTACTGGAGGCGTGACGGGCAGGCAGGGATGGGGGGGAACGAGGGTTTGAGCAAGGCAGGCGGGCAGGCAGGGCAGGCGGGCGGCGCGTGCAGCTGCCGGTGGCAACCCACCCCCGGCGTGCCTCACCGCTGGCAGCGGGGCAGCACCCACAAAGGCTCCTCCCAGGAAGTGCACAACCCCGTTGGGGCGACGGCGCGTCGGGGCCACAGCCACCGCGCCTGAGTCGAGCTGCGCAGCGGCGGGGAGGCAAGGGCGTCGGCGTGCGCTGCAGCGTGCTGCCGTCGCAGAGCGCAACTCCAACATCAGCTGCGCAACGGATACAGACAAGCCTTGAGGAAGCATGTGACCGCCTCACCTCCAGTATACGCGTAGCTGCGGTGGAGCAGCGCACCGGGCCTCCCGAGCTTCGGTGGAGGCGGCGGCGGCGGCCGATGGGCGGCGCCGGCGGCGGCGGCGCACTGTGCAACAGCGCTTGAACCATCTCGAGCGCACGCCAGTGACGGCTGTTGTCGATGAAGTATGCTCTTTGCAGACGTGGCGCGCGTAGGAGGGACGAGGAGCGAGTGGGGAGCTGTATGCGCGCCGTGGGAGGCTTTGCCCTGTTGGGGGCTTCAAAAAAAACAGTGCGCAAGACCCTAGAATCAAATTAGCGGAAGCAATGTGGCGCTGGCTGGAGACAGAGAGCCGCCGCCATCTGTTGCCGCCCCTGCAGAGCGTGCCGCGTAGATCGGCATTTTGCTGGCTGTGGTCTGCAGCATTGCATGGGCAAGCACGTGCAACCGGAGAAGACGGTGCCCACCCTCAACGGGCATGCAGACGAGCCGGAGCGGGCGGTACCACATGCTGCCCATCTCCAGCGGCGCTGGTGCGCCCTGCTGCGGCCAGACCCACGGCATGGAGAGGAGGCCTGCGAAGTGAAAGCAATCGCAGGCTTTCTACAAGTGTCGAGGGTGCCCTAATGTGCCGCTGGTGCAGGAGAAGCCGCGCGAGAAGAGAACAACGAGGGAGGGAGGGCGGGCCACCGCTGGGAACTTGCTCGCTGCCCACCCCCACCTGCAAGCGCCGGAACAGAGGCCACTCAGCCTCAGTCGCCGCTGCTCCCAGGCCCGCCAGCTCGCCCTGCATCCCGCACGCCCATCAGCAATAACGAAGAGCCTTGGCCGGTGCGCTGGGCATGCGTGTGGGGGAAGGTGTCATGGGCCAACATGGGGGGTGGGGGGTGGGAGGGGGCAGAACGCGACTGGCCCATGGCGCACGCCGCAAAGACCCGCCGCCGCTGGCCCCACAGAGCTCCATCTCGCTGTGCTTGCAGGTTTGGAGTGTGACGCGCAGCAGAGACCATCAGGACGAGATCCAACCAGGGCCTGCAACCCATGCATGCGGTGTACCGCGTACTGCGGGGGGGGGGGGGGGGCGGGGGGGGGGGGGGGGGGGGGGGGGGGCGGGGCGGCGGCGGCGGCGGCAGCGGCCACAGGTCTGCAAGGCGGGTGCGGCCTGCGGCACGGCGCCGAGGCAACATCCCTGGTGGATGTCCTCCGATGACCTAAAGCCCCCACCGGAACTTCGCTTTGGAGCCCCTAACAACCCAACAAGTCCGGCTGGCCCGCTGGCAGGGACGCTCAACTGGAGGGACGCCCTGCGGCTGCACTCCCCGCCCATCTCTGTACATACGCTCCCCTGCGTCAACCAGGCAACGCCAAGCACCCCTGCGCCCCGCTCCTGCTCGCGCCCTCGGCCCAGAACCTCCACGGCCTCTCGCTTGCCGCCCCAGCGGTGCCAGGCCCTGCCGGCGCTCCCATGGATGTCAGGGGCGACTGGGAGGCGCCTGTCGTCGGCCCGCACCCCGCCTCGGCAGCCGCACCAGTTCCTTCCGCAACACAGCGCAAGCGCTCGCGGCTTCCTGCCGACAAATGCCAAATCCGAGAATGCTCTCAAGAGCTCGCTCTTCCCTACCACAGGGTGGGCCGCCGCCAGGGGATAATAAGTTTGCGGGAGCATGGGCGGGCCCCCACCGCGCGCCGGCAGGAACTGCCACCCTCCTCCCAGGCCTCACCTCTCCCTTCTGCGCCTTCCCCCCCTGCAGAAATGTGAGCATGTGGTGGTAGGGAGTCGAGGGAGGGGCGGGGAGGCGCGCAGGGGTGGGTGCTGGCACCGCACGCTGAATGCTGCACCGCGCAAGGCAACCGCGGCTCCGTCACGGGGCCCACCCGCCCGACCCCCCCTTCGCCCCGCCTGCCAGATCACGTCTGCGCGCAGCACTTCAAGTCGTTCGCCCTGCTGATCGGCGCCATCCAATGCCGCTTTTGCCAGAAGGTCAGCTGCGTTCGGGGCGCGCATTTGTTGCGGGCGCGATGGAACCAGCGGCGGCGTGCTGCGGTGGCGAAGCAACCCTCCCGCTGCCCCATACTCACGCAGCCTGGTTTGGGTCAGGGCTGGGGCGTGTCTGGTGGGCTCTTCGAGGGGTGGCAACCCCAAACCCCCCTCTGTCTCGTTTGGTTCAGGGGGCGGAGCAGGCCCTACCACCCTTGACGTCGCCTTGACGTTTAGCTTATGCACACCCCCGAGCCGCCGCCCGGCGAGCAGCCCCATCGCCTTCGAGCGCCTGCCGCTGCCGCCTGCCACTCACCCACCCACCCCCGCTGCGCCACCCCACCCCCTCCCTGCAGTGCGGCCGCTTCCAGCCGGTCGCTGAGTTTGATGATGAGAAACGGACCTGGTGAGGGCAGGCGCCTCTCGTACCGTAAATCCGCGGGCCCTTGCCGGCCTGGCTGGGAGGGGCCAGCCCGGACGGCCTGGGCGCCCACGCAAACCCCTCGGCGAAGCAGACTGCAGAGCAGAGCTGGTGAGGTCTTCCCATGATCGCCTGCACCACCTGTCCTCGCCCTCACCAGCCTGCCCCTTGACCCCCCCTGCAGCCGCGCCGCGCTCGAGACGCACAATGCGAGGCGGCGCAAGCGCGACGCGCAGGGCGTGGTGCAGCCTCCCCGCACCCGCCGCAACTCTGCCACCCTGTCGACAGCAGGCGCCGGCACCAGCAGCCCCCTGCTCGGCGGCAGCCTGGAGCTCACCACCAGCGGCGGCGACAACAGCAGCAGGGGCAGTGGGCGGCTGGAGGAGCAGGACAGCATGCTTTCGGCGCTGGCGGCGGCGGCGGCCGGCGGCGCGCCGCAGCAGCCGGCGGTGGAGGCGGCCTGGCAGGCGCCGCAGCAGCCCGCTGTGGAGGCGGCGGCCTGGCAGGCACCGCCACCGCTCGCGGCCATCCACCACGCATCGCCTACACTGCCGCAGCTGCAGGCGCTCATCCGCCCCAAGGCAGCGGTTGGCGTGCCGCCCATGGCGTCATCAGGTGCGGGCGGTGGCGTGCTTGCTGTGGGAAGCAGCGTTCGCTGCCGCGCCGTGCCGCGCCATGCCTCCAACCGCCATCCTCTTCTCCTCAATCATCCAATCCCACCCTGCTCCCACTTGCCTCCGCGGTGCAGTCTGCGGCCCGGCAAGCCTGCCGCCGCCGGCCAGCGCTGCAAGCGACACGAGCGGTGCGAGCGGCGGCATCCAGGCGCTGACATCCCTCGAGGTGGGTGCGCCGCCGGGCCTGCTTCCCTGCTGACGTATGCAGCGCGGTGCAACGGTCACCGGCGCTGGTAGTCATGCGGCTTGGTGCACGGCACCGCAGCAGCTCCACTGGCATGGGCCGTCAGCAAGTGCCTTGCACACGTCCCCCACCTGCAGGCCCTGGCGCACCTGCTCTGCCCGTTAGGCGCAACAAACGGCGGCGAGCTGGCGCAGCAGCTGGCTGCCATTGCCAGTCTGCAGCAGCAGCAGGCGCCACAGCAGGCACCGCAGCCCCGACTGCAGCCAGCGCAGCAGCAGCAGCAGCAGCAGCAGCAGCAGCAGCAGCAGCAGCAGCAGCAGAGTGCATTTAACCGACAGATGCAGCAGCACGCGTCGCAGCAGGCATGGCAGCAGCAGCAAGCGCAGCAGCAGCAAGCACAGCAGACGCCGCCGCTGTCACGCTGGCTGGTGGCTGGCGGGCAGGCCGTAACCCAGGATCCGGGGGCGCAACAGCCCGCCGCTGCAATGCCCACCCCTGTACTGCAGCCGGTGCTGGGTGACTCTTGGTCGATGCATGCTCCCGGGCTGGCCGGCGCGGCGGCACCCCCAGGCGGGCATGCCAGCGGCGGCGCCGCCAGCGGGGACGTGCAGCTGCTGGAGTCGGTGCTGACGCAGCTGCAGCAGCTCATGGGGCTGGTGGTGGACGCGCCCAACGCGGCGGCGCTGGCGGGCGGCGGCTTCCGCTGACACGCTTGCAGCAGCGCCCGGGTGCTCCATGCAGCGCAATCGCGACCAACCTCTTGACCCACGAGGCCGCGCCCGCGCCAGAAAGGGTGGGCCTGCTGACGCGACCTCCCAGCAGAATGCCCTCAGAACCCGACTTTAATACCTTGACAACTTCGACTCACCCTATTCATGCTGTGCACGCACGCCTCAATCATCTACCATACACAGAGTATTACATGTCTAGACTGACCCACGCCACGCCTGGCATTCGCTGCGCCTCAAAGTCGCTCCTCCTCCCTGTAACGCCCGCAACAGAGCTCGGTCCTGTGCTGCTGACCTTCTATGGTGCTGGCCAGGGAGGCCAAGGCCGTCACCCCCGCCTCCTCGACGGATGCCAGGGGTCTGGGAGCTGGCTGGCCTGCTGCCAGCTCCTGTCTCGACACCAAGCAGGCGGCACGGCGGGCGGAGGCGGTGGCTGATGCATCCCTCAAATGCCGCATCCTGAATTGCGAGGATGCTTATCGGTTGCGCCTGGGCACTCCGTTGAAGCTTTGCAGAGCTGCGGGCCGCGTTTGAGCGTTCGGTCTCCCGCAACAGCAAGTGGCGCGGGTGCGTGGCGTCTGACGGCGATCAGGCAGGGCAGCAGCGAGCATCCTGCAGCTGGAAATGAGCACGCGGGCTGGGGCAGGGGCGAGGACGCTGCGCACTCTGAACTCGCTCTCTCTTGTGGCTCTGTGCCCGCCGCAGGCCTTCTCACCTTCGTTCCGGACAGCCCTCTGCAGCACCCGTCGCGCCGTCGACATCCGGGCAGTGAGGACAAGAGCGGCGGCGGCAGCGACCCCCAAATGGCGGCGGCCCTGGACGCCGCGTTTGAGATTTCCAAGCTGCTCGACTGCGGGCTGGATCGCGAAACGCTCAGCATTTGCGTGGCGCTGCTTGAAAACGGGGTGAACCCGGAGGTGGGTGCTGAGGGCAGCAGGCAAGCGCTAGCGGTGAGGACTGCGGTGCACGAAGCGCCTGCAGCAGACCAATCCAATCACCCAAAGGTGCTGCTGCTCCTGGTGCTGTACGCTGCAGGCTCTGGCCGAGGTGGTGCTGCGCCTGCGCAAGCACGCAGCTGAGGCATCGCAGGCCGCGACAGGGACTGGCAGCGGCAGTGCCGCCCCTCCCGCTCGGTGATTCACCGCGACGCTCGCCTCGCCAGCCATGGCGTCGCAGGCGCTGAGCGGCGCTGCCCCCGGCGGCGCGGCATCAGGCATGCAGGGCGCTGACAGCGGCGCACCGGCGCCGCCGGTGCTGGTTGGCAACGTGGGGCAGGTGCGGGGGCTCTGGGGTGGGGAGGGTGCCGTGGGGGCCGGTTGGAGCCGGGCGAGGCGGCTGGGTGTCGTGCGCCTGTGCCTGTGCAGGTTGGCGCCGCAGCTGCCATGCCCGGCTCACAGCCACGCCGCGACCCTCCCTTGTGTTTGAATTGGGCAGGAGTATGTGCAAAGCACGCTGACAACCATGGACCCCCTGTCAGCTATTCAGGACATCCAGGCGCAGAGCTCGCTGCAGGCGCGTGCAGGCGCAGCGGGACGGGAGGGGGGGGGGGGGGGGGGGGCTGACAACACGCCCTGCCGCCGGAGCAGCGCACGCCCCGGGCTGTGCACGTGCCGGTGCTGCGGGGATGCACGTCCCCTCCCTTCTGCCAGGGGTGACGCTGCAACAGGCCAGCAGGCAGCGCAGCCGTGGAGCGCTGCACAGGCAGCTGGCACGGCCCACCCGCCGGCCTGCCCGCCTGGCCCTCCCCACCCCGCCGCGTCGCCGTTCCTGCATCTCTTCCGCCTCACGCTCCGCCTCACGGCCCCCTGCAGGACCCCCGCTGCCGGCCGCTGATCGGGCTGCTGGACCAGCTGGGAATCACCAGGTGCGTAATGTTTGGCTGTGCACGTCGCCCCTGCGTTCACATTACGAAGAAGGTGTGTGTGTGGAGCAGTAGTTGTGGGGGTCGCTGAGGCGCGTGCCCGTTCGCTTTACGTGTGCAAAATGCAGAGCGACGCCCGACCGGCATGTGCTGCAGGCCATCCGCCCTGCATCCCGCCTCACCCCACCACCACCCTCCCCTCCACTGTCGGTGCCCCCGTCACACTGCCCCTTCTGTCCGCCTCTGCCAACCAACCAACCAACCGCCCCGCAGGGCGGAGTCCCACCGGCACGTGCTGCAGGCGGCGACACGCGAGCTGCTGGCACGCATCGACGGCATGCAGCCCGACCGCCTGCTGCAGCTGCTAGAGGCACGTAAGGCCCGCAGCTCCCTCAGCACGACTGCGCCAAGGAACAAACAACCTCAGCGTGGAGCCTCGGGCAGTCGGACAGTCGGGCAAGCGGGCGGAACGAGCCCTGCCCCGCACCCTCCCACGCCTCCCTTCTCCCCCTCGCGTACACCCCCCCGCTCCTCCCTGCACAGGCCTCCTTCCCTTACATTGGGATCGCGGACCTGCGTGCCGTGCCGCTGGCGGTGCTCAGCCGGCTGCACCCGGTGCCCGCCTCTTTCCTGAAGCAGCTGGCGACGGACAAGGAGCTGTTCTGGGACCTGCCCGTGGGCGTGCAGCGGCAGGTGAACGCCGCCACGCGCTTTGGAATTCACGCTTGCGGCTCCTCGCGTCACCAAGATGATGGTAGCACGCTACTCACTAGCGTTGCGAAGTTAGTATAAACAACCTGGTGCCTCCCCCGCGCCCCGCCCCCGCCCCCTGCCCCACCCACCCACACCCCACTCCACCCCTCAACCTGCCACCCCCCGCCAGGTGTGGGAGCTGGACAAGAAGCTGCTGCAGGCGCACGTGCTGCCGCTGGTGGTGGGGTACACCTGGGAGGTGGCCACCGCCATGCGGGGGCTTGACATGGATGAAAGCCTGCCTCAGGACCTGCTGCAGGTGGCGGGTGAGACCCCCCCCCCCCCCCTTCTTCTCCCACCGCACCCGCCTCCGGTCGTATCCCGCCGTTCTGCTTGCTCCAGCGGCTTCTGCCTTTCGTTCTACCGTCGTATCTTTGTTGTCCGGCTTTGTGTTGTCTGGCAAGGGGAAGCCTTGGCTGGGTGATGTGCACACACAGAGATCTGTGCGGGTTTGTCGAGGTGGTGTCTGGCCTCGACTGAGGTGGATGCTTCGCAGGCGGGTGCCGCAGGCAGCAGGTACGGTGGACGCTCGCTGCCACATAAAAATAAGTCATACTATTTTTTTTTGGAATAATGCTGGATTTGAGGTTCGGCTGCCGTGCGCGCACTGCCAACCTGCGGCCTCCGCACCCAACCCCGCAGCGCCCGGCGGACGGCCACTGCCGCGGATGGCTCAGCCCGGCCGCAAGATGCTGCGCAGCGGCAGCTCGGCGCTGCAGCGGCTGACGCGCATGGTGGGGCGCAGCAGGCAGATCTACAAGGTATACGGGGGGCCGAGAGGGGGGCGGGTGGCGGGATGGAAGGAGTGGGGCATCGCCGGGGGTGCTGCGCTGCCCTCCCTGCCCTCCCCGCCTTGCCGCCTCGCTGCCTGGTGTGCAGAGTGGCTGCCTGGTGCCTGCTGCGCCACAGGGCAACCCCGCCAGCCGTGCCGCACTCCACTGGGCTCCTCTTTGCAACGCCCAACGCCTGGATGGCGTGCCTCGTGCTCTCCCATGCTGCAGGGCATCGTGGAGCTGTGCATGCTGCGCTACCGCGACAGCGAGTCGCTGTACGTGGGCATGCCTGAGGCCGCGCTGTGCGCGCTGCGCAGCCAGGTGGGCACGGCACTGGGTGGCAGCTGCTGCAAGGAGCATGCCCAGGGGATGCGCTGCAGGCACGGTACTGGGTGGCAGCTGCTGCAAGGAGCATGCCCAAGGGGTGCGCTGTGAACGCTGCACAGCAGCTTGCGAAGCTGGCCAGGCTGGCGGGCACGGCGCATCGGTGTGCGTGTGCACGGCTCCTGCTGTGCACAGCGACTACCTGGGCAACGGGAGCCGCGTGCGCACCACAGCGCCCGGGTCACGCTTCCGTGCGCCTCGTGCACGTACCCGACATGCAGCTGCTCATGGCGCTGCACGACCTGGGAGAAACGGAGCTGTGCACCAAGGAGAGCTGCCACAAGCTGGCATGGACGCTGGACGCGTGCCTGAAGGTGCGCTGGGCTTGGCAGCCCCGCCCCCGCGCCCCTCTCGCCCGTTTTTTTTTTGGGGGGGGGGGGGACCCCTGCGGGATCCCATCTGACCTCTGCTTGCTCCGCGTGGATTTGGGCACGTGCTTGCTTGATTGCTTGATTGCTTGAATGATTGATTGATTGGTTGATTGATTGGTTGATTGATTGATTGACTGATTGGCTTATTGATTGATTGCGCCTGTTGTGAACCAGCAGACTGGCCTGCCAGGTCTGCCCAGGGTCATACCGTGCCACGCTGCCCTCGACGCTAACGTCCCTTGCCGCTGCATCGCCCCGACTGTGCCATGCAGGATCGCAAGCTGGACGCGCGCCGCCTTCGTGAACTGGCCAACTTCTTCCAGCCTTATGAAGTGGCAGAGGCGCGGCACGCCGCGCGCGCCAGCCACCGCGGCGGCACGCGCATCACCATCCGCGTGCACTCGCGGGGTGGGTGGGGGTGGGGGTGCGTGTGGAGTGGGGTGGTGGTAGGGGGTGGGGGGGATGCGTGGGCAGTGGGGCACACACGCTGAAGCTCTTGCTCCTCCACTGCCTGCCTCTCAACTGTGGCATCAGCCTGCCACCCCAGGCCTGCATCGCCACTGTAGAGCAGGTGCAGTGGGTGAAGAACCTCTTAAACATGGGAGTCGTTTGCGCCACCCCCTCCCCCTCCCCTCCCTGCGCGTGCGACCTGTGGCTGCCTTCCACAAGTGTCGCAGTCCCGTGCTCCCCTTGCTGCGAGCGCACGCGCAGTGGATGACGACGCAGCGTCTGCCGGGGAGCCCCCCCCCCCCCCCCCCCCGCCCTGCTTGCCTCCAACAACAATTTGAATGTATTCCCTTATCCTTACCCCCCCTCCCCCCCCCTCCCGCAGGCGCGGTGGACGACGACGCCGAGTCGGCAGGGGCGCCAGGCGCCAGCGCCCACGGGGAGGAGCCCCACCGTGAGCTGGTTGATGCGGGCATGGTGCTGCGCGACCCCTCCACCTTCCACCTGCTCATCCACCACGTGAGGGGGGGGGGGGGAGGGGGGGTCACCGGGCGTGCGCCAAGGAGGCCCTCTCAAGCGATGATGTACGATGCTGTCCCTGCCTCCTTGTCCCACCACTCCCGTCCGCCTGCCCTTCACCTCCCTGCCAGGTCATCCGCCGGCTTGAGGCAGCCACAGAGGCGGAGGCCCTCCCCAAGGACGACCAGGAGCTGGTGCTTACGACGCGGCTGCTGCAGCTGGCGGTGGGGTGCCGGGCGATGATGCGGGAGCGACGGTACCGCTTTGCAGGCAGGTGGAGAGGGGCTGGGGCGCGCTGGCACATGCTGGGAGGGGCTGGGAGCGACGCCCTGCTGCCCGCTGTCCTGCTCCCCTGCTCTTTAACGTCCTTTCCTGCTGCTGCTTCAGGTCGCCCCGGAGGTGCTGCAGACGTTGAGAGCTGCTGCCGGCCTTTCACACCACCTGCATGGATCTGCCACACTGGATGCACGCTGCGCCAGGCTTTGGTGCAGCTGCCCACTGCAGGGGTGCCAACCTACTGCCGGGGTGCCAACCTCGCTGCCTTTGCCCTCCCCCTCTCTCCCTCCCTCCTGCGTGCAGAGGCCAGCCCAGAACTGCTGACCACCTTTTACCCCACCTTGTCAGCCATCATGCTGGATGCCATGCTGCGCCAGGCGGAGTCGGAGGAGGCAGCGGCGGAGGGCGGCGAAGCAGAAGCTGCAGAGCCTGGTGCGGCGGTGGGCAGTATTCGAAGGAGGGGGGCAGCTGGGGGCCAGCGGGGCGCAGTAATCAACCAACCGAGCGTGTTGAGTCCACGGGGAGCCCGCAGAGGTCTGAAGGGGCTGGGGGAGGGGAGGAGTAGGCAGCAGGGTGCGCCAACAGTCGCTGCCCTAGCTCCTCATCTCCTCGTCCCTGGATGGTCCGCCCAAGCCGCCTGCCTGCTCTGCACTTTGGGCTGGCTGACGCAGCGCCTCCCCCCCTCGCTCTCCCCCCGTGCCGTCCCCCAACCTTGTTTTCCCCGTGTTCCCCCCCCCCCCCCCCGCCCCTCTGTTGCTGCCCCCTCAGACTTTGAGGACGCCAACGTGGAGCAGCTGTCGCAGCTGCTGCCCAAGGACGAGCTCACGCGCAAGATCACGCAGGTGGTTGTGGTGCTGTACGTCTTTGTACTTGTTGTTGTTACCGAGTTTTGATCAGAATGGTAGGAGCGGCACCCTCCCTGCCCCTCCCCACCCGTGCGCCACCCCACTTTCACCCATGCCGGCCATCACTCTGTCTGCCACCCACCCACGCCCGTCCGCCACCCACCCACCCACCTGCCACCCACCCACCCACCCCCGCCCCTCTCCCACGCAGGTGTACCTCCTCGAGCGGCTGGCTGCAAAGGATCTGGTGACCGGCAAGCTGCTGCTGCACGCCATGGTGAGCGCCGCCGCCGCTGGCGCTCCTGTTTGTGCCGCCACCGGTGCTGCACGTGCCACGACCCTGCCTTGCACTGGTGTGCAGGCCCGCGCATTGAGCCACCGACGGGCCAGGCGGTGGCATGGATGAGCAGCAGGAGCTTTCCGCAGGTCGGCCCTCCCACCCGGCTCCTGTTCCCACCTCCCGCCTCCCTCTGCCCTGGTCCATGAATGACACGCAGGCCCTGGCGATGGAGCGGATGAGCGACAAGAGCATCCCAGAGTTTGCGCCGTTTGGGTACACGCTCGCCGTCCGACTGGCCATCCTGCTGAAAAGTGGGTGCTGGCAGCGCTGGGCTGCTGCAGGGTGCTCTGGCACGCCAATGCGCAAAGCACGGGGCTGCGCTGCAGGCACAGCCGCCTTGCTCCACCCCCCTGGCTGCGGGTCGCTCGCCCGCGTCACCCGCTTGTCTCACAGGTGGCGCCATGCATGGGGGTGAATGCCCGCTGCGCCTGCTGTGCCCGTCACCCTGCGCCTCCCCCTTCCCACCACTGGCCCCCCACCCCCGTGTGTCGGTGCAGGTCGTGCGATGGAGGTGAAGGACTCTTTGTGGCAGCTTGCGGTCGACCGGGTGCTGGTCAAGCTAGTGGACTCTGAGACGCAGGTGTGGGGGGGCGCCCTTCTTGGCTGTGCCTACCTGTGGGTGGGGTGGTGGGGTGTGTGTGTGTGTGGTGGTGGTGGTGGGTGTGTGTGGGGGGGGGCGCGGGCGGGGGGGGGGGGGCGGGCGGGCGGTACAGTACCTGCAACAGGAGGTGTTGTTGGTTCTGTTGGCGAGGGGGGTGCCAGGTCACATGTGGGGCCAGAAGACAGCTGGGCATAAGGTCGGCCATGCCGGTCGAGCTGGCAGGCTCTTGAGGCGCAGGCGTGCCTCGCCGTCCCGCTGTGGCTGTGCGCCTGAGGGGCGCGCAGCACAAAGCTGCGTGGGGCTGGTCGGTTGGCGTGTGTGTGAGGGGCACGTCAGGTTGGATGTCAGGGCAGGAGGCAAGCGTTGCGGCTGCTGCCGTCCGCTGCGGCGGCGTTGCCTCTGCCGCCCCCGGTCCCCGCAAACCCTCCCTGCTCCCACATATGGTCCCAAGCCACACGAGGAGGCTCTGCACCCTGCTGCCGGGCGCCGCCCCCGCCCTGGCTGCCCCTCCTGCTCGCTCACACCCCACAGCGGTCCCTCCCTGCCCCTCCCACACGCACCAAGCGGCCCTGCGGCTGCCGCCGGCCGCTGCGCCCGCACCGCCTCTGCCGCCCCCCCCACAAACCCTCCCCCGACCCCTCCCCAACGCGTGGCCCGCCCCACAGACGCACGAAGAGATCCTGCGGCTGCTGCTGGCCGCTGCCCCCCGGCTGGATGCCATGGAGCTCTCCAACTACCTCACCAGGACGCTGAACCAGAGCAAGTGAGGCCCTTCGTTTTGCTGTGCTGCACCGCCTGCGCCGCCTGCACCCCCTGCCGCCGGCTCCCAGGCACCTCTCACCTGTGGGCAAGGGGGGGGGGGGCGCCTGGTTGGGATGTCCCACCGACGGCGGCTGAAGCGGCTCTTCAGGCGTCGGTTGCGATGCGGGGTGTGTGTGTGTGGGAGGGGAGACGCGCGGCGCGCGGCGGGGGGCCCAGCCGCGGCGCCGGTGTGGACACATCACCAAACGTGTGGCCCGCACGCCGGGCCAACCACGCCGCCCTCCTGCATCATCACTCTTACTGGGCTGTGAAACAGCAGCTCCCCACCCACCCCGTCCGTCGATCCCCGATCCCCGCAGGAAGAGCCGCAAGCGCTTCAAGAAGCGGAAACTGTTTGAAGCGTTCGAGGGCACCGAGGGCGGCGGCGGCGGGTACTCGTCGGCCGGCGGCTACGCCTCCGCGGGAGGGGACTGGGGAGGAGGGTACAGCTCGGCGGGTAGGTGGGGGAGTGGGTGGGTGGGTGGTGGGTAATATGAGAGGGTGGGGGAATGGGCGGGTGGGTGGTTTAGTGGGTGGGTTGCTGGGTGGTTGCTGGGTGTTGCTGGTGGCCCGTGCAGGCGGTTGCTGGGTGTTCCAGGTGGCTCGTGCAGGCAGCGAGTGGGGGGCAGGGCAGGGTATGCGTGTGCCCATGGTTGGATCACCGTGCTCTGACGCCAGCGTGCGCCCGCCCGCGCACGCCGCCTCCTGCAGGCGGGTACGGCTCGGCACGTGGCGCGGCGGCGGCAGACACCTCGGCAGACGGCGTGCGCGCCACGTATGCGCTCTTCGCCAAGTGAGCGAGGGGCTGCAGGGGCGCTGCTGCTCAGCACGTCTTTGTGCAGGGTGCCTGGGGATGAGGGGGGGGGGCAGGTGCCGGCTGGGTGGTCGCATGGCGGGCTACCCGCAGGGCAAGCGGCTGCCGCCGTGGCTGCCGCCCCGCCTCGCCCACGGCCCCACCTGCAACCCCACCAACCTCACCTGCAGGTCCAAGCTCGCGCTCTGGCTCCCCGCTCGACATCACATCCGATCCGCCTCACTCATCGCACACCTCGCTGCTGCCCAGCCTGAACCGCTGCTCGACCCACTAGCCTCCCATTCCAGCCAACCTGCCCCACCTCTGCCGCGCACCCCGCTGCCGCCGCCTGCAGGTCCAAGCTTGAGCTCACCCCCGCCCTGGCCCCCAAGCTCTTTGAATACCTGGGAGAGACGGCAGAGGGCTAGGGAAGGACCCTCGCGCTGCCCGTGCCTCTCCCTCGCGTTCAGCGCCACGCGACGCCTCGCGCTGCCTCGCCGCCGGCTGCCCGCCCAGCTTACGTGTGGCGGCAACCTCACAGCCATCGATGGCTGCGGAAGCGGAACCCAAGTCGCCGAGCGCCTGTTCAGCTCCGCCAGCAAGCAGCAGCCCCGCCCCCACCACCACCACCACCACCGTGGCACGCTGGTTTGTGCTCCCCACTCATGCTCTGGCCCTCTGCTTGCGCCCCTCCCCTGCTCCACCCCCCTGCTTTTTCTCAGGTGCTGTACACCGCCTGCCTGCTCCGCTCTGATCAACGGCCCTCCCCGCTGCCCACGCTCCCAGCCCTGCCCTCCCAGCCCCGCCCTCCCTCCCGCCCTCCCACCCCCGCCCTGTGCACACGTGAACGCGACGGCTTCGTCACAGCGGGAGGGCAGCAGCCACAGGCGCACACATGAATGAGGGCTCGACATGCCGCTTGCAAACCGGGAGGCTGGCAGAAATGGATTAACCAAGACTAATGACCACGGATCAGTAACCGGGGGGGGGGAGGCGGCGGGCGCGCCTGCATCTGACACTCCCGCCGGCTCTTTGTGAACTTACACAGAACTTTCGCAAAGACAATTGATTGAAACCGCCATGCACAGGGCAGGCGTTTAGGGCAGCGAGTGCGCGGGCCACCAACTTATGCAAGGGAGAAATAAAAATATTAACAAGAATGCGAAGGTTTACTGGCAGGAGCTGTCGCAGCACGCCGCCGAAGATTGGGCAGGGAGAGGAAGGGTCCCTGCAAGTGGGGGCCAAGAGGGGGGGGGGGGGGGGGGGGGGGGGGGCGTTGTTGGAGGTGGTGGGAGGGGGTTGGGGTTGGGGGGAGGGGGGATCGACGAA
Organism: Micractinium conductrix; assembly: GCA_002245815.2. Classification (NCBI taxonomy): domain Eukaryota; kingdom Viridiplantae; phylum Chlorophyta; class Trebouxiophyceae; order Chlorellales; family Chlorellaceae; genus Micractinium; species Micractinium conductrix. Next base: position 67,532 of record LHPF02000036.1, on the reverse strand, counting down.
GGGGGACTGACGAAGACAGGGGGCTGTGGGTGGGGGTGGGGGCTGTGGGTGGGGGTGGTTGCTGGAAGGGGTTTCGGGGAGGGGTGGGTGGGTGGGTGGGGGGTGCACCGAGGCGACGGCCGCGTGGCGGCCACGTGGCCTGACCCGGCCACAGGGACAGAGGGACAGAGGGACAGAGGGACGGAGGGACGGAGGGAGGCCGGGGCGCGGGGGATGAGATAGGATGAGGTGCGTGGGAGCAGGGACAGGCGTTGAGGGGTGGGCTGGAGGGGCGGAGACGTGTGTGGCGGGATAATGGGAAAATGGGGACGGTGGTGGAAAACGCGTGCAGGTGGCGAGGGCGCGACGGGGGCCGAGGGTGTGAAACGCGCGGGGGGGGGGGGGGGGGGACCCCAGGATGGTGGTTGGTTGCCGCTCTCAACGGTGACGCTCGGTGGAAGTGGTGTGTGTGTGGGGGGGGGATGTAGGATGTAGGCAGGGAGGAACACAACGGGCAGCTCTCAGGGGGGGTGGGTTCGTGGGGGGCCGCGCGGGGGGGCGGATTGGCGGGTGGTGTGCATTGCATGCGTGCGTGCTTTGCGTGCGTGGGGGCATGTGTGGGAGGGTGTTTTGGGTGCGTGGGCTTGGCGTGGGCGAGCCGGCGGAGCACCAGACTGGGGGGGAGGGGGGCCTTAAAGTGAGCAGCAGCCTCACGCGCTGCGCACAAGGCGCATGATGGCGCGGGTGGTGAGCACCGCCAGGTAGAAGGCTGCCATGCTGGCGAGCACGCGCAGCAGCGGCAGCGCACGCGTGGCGCTGGCGCGCATGCCGGGCTGGCCCGTGCCCAGGCTGTCCTCCAACTCTTGCATGAGGCTCTGCAAGTTGGGGTGGGGTGGAGTGGGCCGGCGGGCACGCCGAGTGAGAGTGCATGAGGGCGTGGGCTGAAGTTGCAGGCTGCGGCGGCGTGGCATGACCTGTAGCGGCCACAGCGGCGGGACGGGGAGGCGAGGAGGCGCCGCATGCACAGCCACGCACATGTGTGCACGGCGACGCTGGGGCACGAGCAGTGCATGTGTGTGCACGCGCGCAGCCAGGGCACAGCCCCAAACACAGCACAGCCCCATCACAGCCCTCCCGTCGATGCCCCCCTGCCCCCCCCCCCCCCCCCCGCTGCGCCCGCTCACCTTCAAGTGAGGGGCAGAGGAGCTTGGGGGTCGCGGCAGCAAGCGTGCCTCGCCGCCGCCCTTGGCCGGCGCAGACCACTTCAGGGCAGCACCTGCGCCGTCATCCGCCGCGGCAGCCAGGCTGGCAGGGTTGTCCGCCGAGGCGCGGCTGAGCGGCACATCGCCTTTGCCAAACCCTGAAAGGCAGCCGGCCGGTCGGGCAGGCAGGCAGCGGTCAGGCAGCCGTGGGGCAGGCGCCAGCCAGGCAGCAGCTGGGCAGTGCGTGGGCACAGGCACGCCGGTGTTACCTCGGCACTGACCGCAGCACAGCCTGCCCACACGCACGTGCACCCTGCCGCACCTGCGCCTGCGGCAGCGGCGGCCTGCTCGGCCGGCAGTGGCGGCGCGGCCGCGGCCAGCGCCGCGCTCTGCGCGCGCCGCAGCAAGCGCTCCAGCGCCGGCATGCCGCGTCGCCGTGCAAAGGCGGCGGCGGCTGCCGCCGTCGCAGCCACCACGCCCGGAGGCAGCGGGGCGGCGGTGACCAGCAGCTGGGAGCCGGTGTGCAGCGGCGGCGGCGGGCCCTGTCGCTCCTCCAGGAAAGCAGCAGCAAGGCCAACGTCCCTCAGCCAGTCGTCCAAGTGGTGGGAGCCTGCAGGTGTGCGGCAGGAGATGCAGGCGCAGAGAGAAGGGGGGGGGCATGGGGTTGAGGCAAGCAAGGGCAGGCGGGGAGGGTAGGAGCAGATGCACACCCCTCGCAGCGACATCCGGACGTGCTGGGTGGCGTCTGCAGGCGCAGCGAGGGGTGCAGGGGGAGGCGTGGCCAGCAAGCTTTGCGATTGCTTGCTTGGGAAGGGCACGGGCAGAGGGCGGGGTGCTGTTCCGGCGCGGTGCGCAGCAGTACATGGGGGGCGGCGCAGGTGGCGGGCGGCACGTGGCAGAACCGCAGTACCTTGACAGCCTGCAGCCCCAACAGGACTTGCAGCGGCGGCGGCGGCAGCCTGCACGGCAGCTGCAGCAGCAACAACACCTCCAGCAGTACCTCCAGCACCAGCAGTACCAGCAGTACACCGCAACTATACATCCACTCCCACACAAGCACCTGCGCGCCCGCTGGCCAGCACCATCCGCTGCACCTCCGCCGCCGCCTCGGCGTCACGCAGCACCAGCAGGGGGGCCGCGCGGCTCAGCAGGGAGGCGCGGCAGCGCCACGCCTCGCCCGGCTGCGTGCCCGTCAGCTGTGCCTCCAACTCGCAGCCGCCCGGCCGCAGGCCAACCGGGCGCACAAACAGGGCCGCAGGGCCGCCGGGGCCGGACAGGACCAGGCCGGGCAGGGCGCCTTCCAGGTCGGCGCTGCGCGCCGCGCTGAGCGTGCTGAGCGTGCTGCCGTCGCTGCCGTCGCTGCCGTCGCTGCCGTCGCTCCAGCCGTCGTCGCCGCTGGCGTGGCCCTCCTCGCTGCCCTGCAGGCCCGCGGCGGCGCGTGCGGCAGACAGCGCGGCCGCGGCGTCGCAGCCCCACACCTCTACGGGCAGGTGGCAGCCTGCACAGGGCAGCGGGTGGGATGGTGTGCAGGCAGCGGATCACAAATAGAACAGAGTAACTGGAGTGGAAACAATTGGCACGGCGGCGGCGCGGCAGCGGAGCACGGCGGCGCGGCAGCGGAGGCACGCCTTGGGGACGTTGCACAGCGCAGACAGACGCGGCGCCACCGGCCGGGCCCCCTGCGGCCCCCCCCCACCCTGCCCTCCCCGCCCTCCCTGCCCTCCCCCCACCTGACTGGCGGGCCAGCACCGTCAAGCCGGCCAGCCCCCAGCTGCAGCCGCTGGCGGTCGAGCCTGGTGCGGGGTCGAGCTGTAGCTGCACCAGCGGCCAGGGCTGGCCAGGCGGCGGCGCCACCACGCAGGCGGGCTGCACCATCAGCCGGGGTTCAGTCGCCGGCACGGCGGCGGGCGCCTCCTCCGCCCCGGCGCCGATGCCCGCCAGCCGGCCCTGCCACTGCAGCAGCGCGGCGCTGCCGGCGGCGCTGCCCAGCGCGGCGGGGCGGCGCAGCGCCTGCAGCAGCTGCGTGGCGGGCACCCGCGCCGCTGTGGCAGAGCCCTCGGGTGAGAGCCGCAGGTCGACTGTGAGGTGGGTGCAGCCGGGCCTGCAGCGTCGTCGGGCAGAGGGGCGGGGCAGCGTGTTGGAGGGAGAAGGCGGGTGCACGCACAGCGTTGCCGCCCAGCCTGCAGCATGCCCTGCAGTTGCAATAACAGCATGCAAACCATGCACAGGTGGTTGTTGCCTGCAAACATCCCTGGTGGTTGGTTGCCCGCAAAGCCCCCGGCGGCGGCCCCCACCCCACCCCACCCCCAAACACCCTCCCTCGCTCCCTCCCTCCCTCCCGGCACGCACCGCACATACGCCTCCACCAGATGCGGTGCCGCCCCCAGCATGCCTTGCAGCTCCTCGCGGATGGAGGGCGCCAGCTGGTCGGGGGTGCATTGGAAGACCTGCAGTCGGGGGGAGCAGGGGGGGCCGCAAGGGAGGGGGCGGGGCAGGGCGAGGGTGGGCGCACGGGGCCACCGGGCGTGCAGGCACCGGGCGTCAGCCAAAGCATGAAGCCTGGAGTGAAGCTAGGGGCGGGCAGGGTGGGCGCAAGGGACGGCTGCATGGAGCAGGGGACACGCAGGGAGGGGGAGGGGAGCAGGGAGGGGGGGGGGGGGGCAGGGAGGGAGCAGGCAGGGAGGGGGCAGGGAGGGGGGGCAGGCAGGGAGCAGGCAGGGAGGGTGAAGCCAAGGGCCCCGTCAGCGGGCAGAGGGACGGTGTGTTGGCAGGCCGCAAGCGCACCCACCCACCTTCAACGAGACGCGGCACAGGGCGGCGGGGGAGATGTATGCGCACGCCGCCTCGCCGGGCAGCTCGCCCTGCTGCCGCGCCTGCTGCGCCTGCTGTGTCATGTCACCGGGCACCGCCGGCTGCACCTGCGGCGGCCCTTCAAATTCCAGCCCACCACTGCCAGACAGCTGTGGCTGGCTCAGCGGGGCGTGCGGCAGCGGCGGCGGCGGCCAGCGGCCAACATCCTGCGGTGGGGGCAGGAGAGGGGCCGAACACAGGCGTGAGGATGAACCAGCGGCATGTCGAGAGAGCGACCAACGGCGCCAGAAGCTGCAATGGGGGGCGGCGGCGGCAGCAGGGGGACGCCACGGCACACGCCACGTGCCCCGGCGCCCGCGCCAGGTGGCACCCACTTGCGAGGACGTGGTGAAGGGGTTGGTGAAGGTGGCGCTGCCGCTGGAGGCGCCTGCTGCCCCCAGGGCCAGTGCATGGTCCAGGGAGGACCAGGTGCGGGTGGAGGGGGCGCCTGCGGCAGGGCGGGCGGCGGCGGGGGGTGGCTCACAAGGGGGGTGGGCAGGGCGGGCGGCGGCGGGGGGTGGGTAGTGGAGCAGGGATGGGCAGGGCAGCCGGTGGCAGGGGGGATGCGCAGGGGTGGGCAGGGCGGGCGGCGGCGGGGGTGGGTAATGGAGCAGGGGTGAGCAGCGCCACGACGGCATGAACTCCGAGGGAGGGCAGCGGGAGGGCAGCCTGACGAGCCGGCAGCGATGCGAAACCGGGGCCGCCACGCCCGCACCGCACCTGACCAGTCCTGCCACACCGCCACGCCAGCAGACGGCGGCGCCGGCTGCCACGGCATGGGCACGCTCGCGCCAAAGCTGCCGTGGTCGTGCGGCAAGCTGTGCGGCGCCGGCGGCAGCTGCGGGGGCGGCGCCCGTGCCTGCGGCGCAGCACGCCCCATGTGCGTGTGACCCCCCTGCGCGGGCTGCACGCTTGCCAGCAGCGCGGCGGCCCTGCCGCCGACAGGGACGGCGCCCCACTGCCCCAGGGCCTCGTCCAGCAGCAGAGACCTGTCCAGCTGACGCCCCGTCTGTGAAGGCTCCTCTGTGGCCGGCGTGCCGCCCGCCGCGTGCGCCGTCGGCGACAGCTGGCTCTGCTGGTCGGGGAGGCCCAGCCCGCTGGCAGCGCTGCACTCCTGCGCCTCCCCCTGCTGCTGCACTTGTGCAGGCGAGGGTTGCCGCTGCTCCTGCTGCTGCTGCTGCTGCTCCACCGGCTGCTGCTGCTGCTCTGCGGGCTGCTGCCGCCGCCGCCGCCGCCGCGCCGGAGGCTGCTGCCGCGCCTTTGTCTCCTCGGCTGCCCACTGTGTGCCGGGGTCGAGCGACCCTGGCATGCTCAGCGCGCCCGGCTCACTCACGCCTGCCGCTACGTTTGCCGAACCGTCGGGCGTGCCGGTGGCGCCCGGCCCTGCGCTGCTCTGCTCGCCGCTGGCGCCGCGGCTGCCGCCGCCGCTGGCGGCGCCGCTGGCGGCGGGCGCGCGGGCGCGGCGGTCGCGCTTGCGCCGCCGTGCGTTGTGCTGCTCCAGGGCCACCCTGCATGTGCCCGCCCTCCGCCCCGCTGTCCCTGCTCTCCGAGCCGCGTTCACCGCCGCGCCGCGTTGCGCAGCCATGTTCAACACCAATGACAAGGTGCGGTGGGACATCGAGGTGGCGTCGATGAGGCGCCTGACCGGGCAGGGCTCCAGTGCGCCGCCGCCGCGTGCCGCCGCCGAGTCCGCCGCCTGCCGCTCGTCCGTCCCTCTGCCTCCCGCAGCTGATGGACCAGATTTTTAACCTCAAGTTTACGTCCAAGCAGCTGGTGCGCGCGGCCAAGAAGTGCGAGAAGGAGGAGAAGGACGAGAAGCTGAAGATCAAAAAGGCGATTGAGAAGGGTGCGCAGGAGGCGGGGCGCTGCGAGGCGCTGCGAGGCATGCCGCCGCTGCTGGCAGCGCGCAGGCTGCAGGGGCACGGCGGGTGTGGCTCTCCAATGCTGAGAGCAAGGTCAGGGGGGGCAACGCAGCACAGCGCGCGCTACTCGGCCTGCCGTGGGCAGGGATCTGGAACGGAGCGCCGCCGCCCCGCCGCCTCACCGCGCGCCTCCCATGCCTCGCCCTGCAGGCAACATGGACGGCGCCAAGATTTACGCGCAGAACGCGATCCGCAAGAAGAACGAGGCGCTCAATTACCTGCGGCTGGGCAGCAGGCTGGACGCGGTTGTGTCGCGCCTGGACCAGCAGGCCAAGATGCAGGTGCGGTGGGGGCTGCTGGGTGGGTGCCGCCGCCATCGCTGCCGCTGCAGCGCCGCTGTAGCGCTGACGCTGACGCTGACGCTGACGCTGTCGCAATGCAGCGGCTGCTGCCGCTGCTGCAAGCCTTGGCTTTCATTGTCGCTGTCGCTGCCATAATGCTGCCGCTGCCGGAGCTCCCACTTTGCTGCTGCTGTGTGCTGCGTGCTGCGCAGCGTCGCCGCCCCCCTCTGCGCAACCTGCCTCGCCAAGCCTGCCTGCCTCCCACCATGTCGCCTGCCCCTCGTGTCTGCGGCTCGCAGACATCCCGTTGGCCGGCAGCGTCAAACAAACTGTCCCCTCCCTCCCCTCGTACCTGCCTGCCAGATCATCAACAAGTCGATGGCGGGGATTGTCAAGAACCTGGACTCCGCCCTCAAGGCCAACAACCTGGAGAAGGTGGCGTCCACGATGGATCAGGCGAGCGGTTGCAGGGGACGGACCTGCGGCAGGGGCAGTGTTGCAGAGGGTAGGGTGTGAAAAGATGTGCTTTGTGGCAGGAGCACGCTGGCAGGAGCACGCTGGATACTCTTCAAACCTGAAACAGGTGGCGTTCACGTTGGACCAGGCGAGCGGTTGTGTGCTATGTACACACAGTGTGGGGGTGTTGTTGTGCCGGGGCTGCCCAGCGGCTGGTGCACACTTCTTGGGAAGGCGCGCTTTGTGGCGTCGGCGTGCTTGGTGCCCTCAAACCCTGGACAACGTGGCATCTACAGTGGGTGCCTGCAGCTTGAACGTGGCGCCTCGCCGCAGTCGTACACGCCAACCCGCCAACCCGATTTCCCTGCCTTCCCTGCCTTCCCTGACCTCCTGCCTGCCTGCCTGCCTGCCTGCCTGCCCGCAGTTTGAGCGCCAGTTTGAGAACCTGGACGTGCAGTCGGAGTTTGTGGAGCAGGTGAGGCAACCAATTTCACGCACATTCACTTGATTCCAGGACCCACATCCCCTGCTGCTGGCCACCCTGCATGCTCCCGTGGTGGGCCGCCGTCCCACAGGGATGGACGGTTCACAAGCACGGTCGCTGACTGACAAATGGCCCTGCCCCTACCCTCCCACCGCCCATTGATGTACGAGTGCAGGCGATGCAGAATCAGGCGGTGCTGTCGACGCCAGAGGAGGACGTCACCACACTGGTGCAGCAGGTGGGTTGGCGCAGCGCCTGCTGTGCAACGCCGGGTGTAGCGGCTGTTGAGATTGCGGATGCCAGGGTGTTGGGTGCTGCCCCAGCCGCGGGTGCTGCGCTGGCGGGGGGTTACGGATGCAGCCAGGTGGGTCCTGCACCGCTGTCGCACGCAGTGCTGCATCGCCGTGTGCCTGCCGCGCCGCATGGCGCTGCCTTCTGGTTCTATGGGGGCCCCGGGTCGACGCTCCTCACCGCCCTGCCCCGCCTGCCCCTCCCCACCCCCTCCCCCATACACACAGGTGGCGGACGAGCACGGCCTGGAGACGGGGCTCAGCCTGCCGCAGGCCTCTGGGGCCAAGATGCCCGCAGCAAAGGCGCCCGCACAGAGCGACGACCTCACAGCGCGGCTGGCAGAGCTGCGCGGCAAGTAAAGCCGCCAGGCCTGCCTGTCTCTCTCGCCGCCGCCAAGCTGCGTGCGCTTCCGCGGCGCGCACTGTATGCTAGACACGCGCACGCCTGTATCCACCTCCACGCTGCCATTTGCCGCTCGCCGCTGCCGCTCGCCCTCCTCCCGCTCGCTCTCCTCCCGCCCCAGCACTGCTCCCTGCCCTCCTGCCCCTTGCAACCCTCCGGCTGCCCTGCCTCCTCTCTCTGCCTGGGCTTCTCCTGTACCAATTCATTTGTGTCTGGGTGAGGCCAGCCAGCCGAGGGCGGCATCGTGCGAGCAGTCCGCCCAGCGCGCGCGGCGGGCGGCGGTGAACAGGAACAGGATCCGGCCGCCTGACCGTCCCATTCTTCACCCGTAAGCGATCCCAACAACCTCCCCCCACGCACCGACGCGGCCGAACATGCTCTAGCTATGTCACTCCCTTCCACGCTAGACACTTCGCTGCAACCCCCTGTTGGCCACCGCGTGGCAACGGCATACGCACAGTGAGTCTCTCTGCCGCAGGCAGGCACGACCCCGCAAGCCCCAGGTGTCGTGCGCTTTGCTGATCGCGCCCACCGGCTCCAACGCAGGCCCATGACTCCCCCAAAGAGGCCAATGGCCACAGAGTCGGCGCAGAAGGCGTGGGACGAGCTGCGACGCGAGGTGCGGGGCGGTTGGGGTGGCGGGCGGTTGCGGCGTTGCCGCCGCCTCACCGCGCTGTTCTCTGCCCCCCTGCCTGCCAGGCACGCAAGCTGGAGAGCGAGCTGGACATCAAAGTGGCAGCCTACGGCAAGCTGTGCAGCGGCTTCGAGTACGGCTATGGGCGCGGCAGCGAGAGCGGGCTGGCCACAGACCAGGCAGGTGGTGCCGCGCGCCGCAGCAGCAGCGAGGCGCGGCGAGGCTGTTGGGTGCTGTGGAGAGCCGGGAACAGCAGCAGGCAGCAGCCTGCAGCGCTGAGACTGCATCAAGCAGCATGCTTTGGTAGTGGCATGTTGTGTCGTTGCGGCATGGGCCACGCCACTGCTGTTCCTTTCCGGCGTTGCCGCGCCATCTGAGCTGGCGTGCCCCCTCTCCGTCGCGCGTCCCCCGACCCTCCCGCAGCTGCTGCACACCAAGGCTGGGGACATAGAGAAGCTGCTGGCGAGGCTGTCAGACATCAATGACTCGATGCGCAGGTGCAGGCGGGGTTGGGCGCGTCGCCCGTGGGCAGAGCGCGGGCACGCTGGCTGGCTGTGCAGCAGCGGCAGCCAAGGGTGCCGTGCTGCTGGGCTTGCCTGCTCGTGCCTCCGCCGTCCCCTCACCTGCGGTTCATTCCGCCGCCCCGCGTGCAGCGCGCTGAGCGGCGGCGCCGACTCGCGGTCGCACATGCTGGCGCGGCACCGAGACATCATGCACGACTTCCAGCAGGCGGGGCCTGGGGTGGAAAGCGATGGGTCGGGACGTGACGGTTGCCCGTAAGGGGAATGGCAGCAGCGGCAGCAGCCGCAGCAGGTGGCAGGATAAGCACAGTAAGGAGGCATGGACGCAGGGGATGCGGCAGGTGGTCAGGGGGCGTCCCTCCCGCCTTGTCGCCACCAGCCGCCGCTCGCACCTTGTCGCCACCCTCCCATGCCCCCTCTACCCCCTCTCCGCTCCGTCCCTGCAGGAGTTCCGGCGGCTGCAGAGCGCTGTGGGCGCTGCGCGTGACCGGCTCGACCTGCTGGGCGGCGCCGGCGGCAGCGGACAGCACGCGCCGCTGCTGCAGCAGGGCAGCAACGCGGGCCTGCTGCTGCGGGAGCGCGGCATGCTGGCCAGCACCAACGCAGCGCTGGACGAGGTCATGGGGACGGCGCAGGTGGGCCACGCAGGGAGGTGCTGCTTTGAGCACGTCGGTGTGCCGTGCTGCCGCCACGGGCAGCGCTGCGCCCCTGGATCCTGGATCTGGCTGGTCGTGCGTTCCCGCAGCCCAACCGCCCACCCCTTGCCTTTGCCCCTCTGTCCCTGCAGTCCGTGAGCAGCGGGCTGGGGCAGCAGCGCAGCGTGTTCGAGGGGATTGGCGGCAAGATGGCGGGGTTGGGGGCCAAGTTCCCGGTGGTCAACACGCTGCTGAACGCTGTGCGGCGGCGCAAGAACCGGGCAAGTGTGGGGCCGCCGCTGGGGCTCGCCCTCCGCTACCACTGCTTGCTGCGCCTGCCGAGGGCTGCCGGAGGGCGGTGTGGCAGGCGTCTGGGGAGGGTGTCGCGTGTGTGTAGCAGGCCGTGGCCCTCGTGCCGCCGCGCCAGTGCACACCAAACTTTGGTGCCCTCCCTGCCTGTCACTTGCCACACGTGCATGCCCGCCGCACCCACCCCTGCCTGTCTTGCAGGACAACCTAATCCTTGCGGCAGTGGTTGCTGCCTGCACTTTCCTCATCCTCATTTATTGGTCGCGCAAATGAGAACGTGTGAGCCGCGGAGGAGGGGCGGCGTGCGGCCAGCAGCACCGCGCGTCCGCTTGCCTGGCGCCGCCAGCAAACCGGCGCCCCTTCTCCCTCACTATCTCTGCCGCGTCTCCTTCCTCTCGGTGCCCCTTCCTCCCGCGCCGACTCGTTTTGCTGCTCTGACTCATCTGTGTTACTCTTCCCGCTGCGACTCCCCTGCTGTTTCTCTTATTGCTCGCTGTGTGGCGGCGGGCGCGCTGCGCCCGCCCGCCCACTCCCCCGTTCTGCCACCCTTGCACTCCCCTCTGTTCACCAAGACATCGGAGCCCGTTACTGTAACTCTAATGACTGCTCAAGGCTTCAGAGGCTCTCCTCTACCAGCACTCAAAGTGGGCAAGAGTGTCCGAGCGGCCAGCGCGCGTCGCTGCATTTGGCGGCGCCTGGAAGGGGCCGCGCTCAACCCCCACGGCGCTATCTTGCATCATATGGTGCTGCAGTAGGTGCGTGAAGGGCAAACACAACGCATCAGTGGCTCGCAGGTGAGCAGCGTGCAGCCGAGGGCCGCACCACTCCCAGGCCTCCCTCGGACACACCTGCAGCGCCCCTAGACTCGCATTGGCCCGATGGCATAGAAGGGCATCGCCGCCGCCGCAGCTGTATGCTCCGCCAACGAGCGCGCGGCGCTGCCGCAGGGTGCGCCGACGGGCGCCCGCTCACAAGCGGCGCCGCCGGCGCCGGACTCTGCCGTGGCCAAGACGAGCTGCCAACAACTTGTCCGCTTCCTCTGGGATCATTTGTTTACTTCAACAAGCCGTCTTGCCCCTTGCTGCAGGCTAACTGCCCTCGCCGACTGCCGCTTCCAGCGCCGCTCGCCGCCCGCCTACCTTCCGCTCACCCGCCTGCCTGCGCGCCGCCCGCCATGGGCTACATGTGGGTCGGCCTGAGGGGGCCGAGGGAAGCCCTGCCAGTGCTTCACGCCTTGGAAGCAAACCTTCTGTGTTCGTGCACGTGCGCTGTTGCGCCCGGCCCGCTTGCATGCGTGACGCCAGCGCCTGCGCAACCTGCACTCGTCCCACGGTGCCTCGCACGGTGCCACGGTGCCGCCTGCCCCTTCCCGCTGCCAGCGTTGAGAAAGTGCAGGGCACTACCCGTGCAAAATGCGGGGACTGCAAAAACACGTTTCAGGAGGCAAGTGGGGACGGGGCCACAGCTGCGGCAGCAGCACGCCGTAGGCGACCCGTCCTCCTGACGCATGCCTGCGGCTTCCCTGCAACACAGTTTGCTGTGGAGTGCACTCTGGAGAATTTCATAGCACCCGGCGCGGCCTCTTGGCGGAAGACCTGCTCCCCTCCTCTGCTACCTCCACCCCTGCTCCCCTCCCTCCCTCCTCCCCTCCCTCCGTCCCCCCTCCCCTCCCCTCCCCGCCCCCCAGGGCGACCTGCGGCTGGGTGTGGAGAGCGAGAACCCCGAGGGGCGGCGCAGCACGCGGTGGCGCCACTGGTGGGTGCGACGTGCTCAATCAATCAATCAATCAATAAATAAATTGCATTTAAAGTCCACGGGTAGCCAGCAGAGGTCCCATGGGACTAGGCGGGGGAGGAGTGCGTCAGAGTGGAGTTTGCAGCATTGGGAAGATACTGTGCAATGCAAGCGCAGGCTGGCTGCGCGTGCTGCTCAGGCGGGGCGCCGCGGGCGGCGTGTGTCCCGAATGCCGTGCCGGCGCAGCAGTACCTGGTGGCGTGCCTGGTGCCTGGTGGGGTGGGGTGCACGCTCATTGGGCAGCGTCAGTTGCGCGGCAGGGGCCACACGTGCGCATGGCTGAGCCCCTGTGCCTGGCAGGGCTCCTGCCGGCAAGCGCCACTGCCGCGGCGCTGCCGCTGTGCAGGCCCCTTGTGCACGGCATGCTCTCGTCTTGCCCCCCCTGGCCCACCGCCATACCTTTGCCGCCCATGCCCGGCTGCCTGGGCACCCACTGCAGCGCGTACCGGCTGCGCGCTCCCAGTCCAACGCACCCACCCCCTCTGCCTGCCCCCGCAGGACATGCCTGGGCGGCCGCGTGCTCACAAACATCGGGGGAGCCGGCAATCTGGAAGGATATGACGATCTGCCAGCCAAGGAGCAGGTAGGCGGGCAGGCGGGCAGGGGGGTGGCCTGGTCTGCCTGCAGGTGGCACGCAGGAGCGGGGACAAGGGGCGCTGCCGTGCGCTGTGCTGCAGCGCGGGCCTGCCGTGCAGTGCACCTGCCAGCCAGTCGGCTGTTCTGAAAGAAGGCGGGCGTGTGCAGGGGCTGCTTCCTTCGCCGTGCTGCAGCTGCGAGAACGAGGCGCCGAGCTGTCGCTCCCTCTCCTTTGTCTCCCACTGTCCCCCCAACTGTCCCCCCAACTGTCCCCCCACGCTCAAGTGCCGCCCGTCCACACCACCACCACCACCACCACCACCGCCGCCTGGGCTCCCCCCCCCCCCCCCCCGCCAGGACATGGTCACCAAAGCGTTCGAAGACAAGCAGGCGGGGGTGAAGGGGGGGCCCGGCGGGGGCAAGAAGAGCGGCGGCGGCGCCAAGGGCGGCGGCGCGGCCAAGAAAGTAAGCGGGAGGGGGCAAGAGGAGGGGCAGGGCAGCTGGAAGGGCGACTGTGGGCCCGCGTTGCAGGGTTGCAGGTCCCACCTTCACCTGGCACCGCAGTTGTACCGCTCGCCGGCCCGTGCTGAGCTGGGTTGTCAACCCCCGTGCCTTGTAGCCTGCTAAGAAGAAGGCCAAGCAGGAGGAGAGCGAGGAGGAGGAGGGTCAGGCGGGGTTGTGGGCTGCGCACACGGCCGTCATGACAACCCTGCTGCACCGCTGCCCGCCCGCCTGCCCGTCCGCCTCCCCCCCTGCCTGCCCCCCTGCCTGCCTGCCCTCCCGCCCGCCTGCCTGCCTGCCTGCCCCTGGTGCAGCCTCGCCCTACTCCCCCAGCATGCTGCCCTCCTCGCTGCCTGCCTGCCTGCCTGCAGAGGAAGAGGAGGAGGCGCTGGAGGAGAGCGAGCTCGAGGGGGAGGAGGAGGGGGAGGAGGAAGCAGCGCTGCCCGCCAAGGGTGCAGCTGGCCCGGGTGAGGGGTGGGGGGTTGGGGGGCAGGGGTCACCCGCGGTGGGATTGAGGGGGGGCAGGGGTCACCCGCGGTGGGATTGAGGGTGCAAGGGAGGTGGGTCAGGGCAGCGGATGCATTGCAGAGGGGTGGTTGTGGTTGCTCGCAGGTGGGAGGTGGCAGGCAGGGGGTGCCAGGGGGTGCGTGCAGTCGTGTGCTGCTTCGACGTGCTTCCACGGCTCTGGTCCCTCCCCGCCTGCCCTCCTGCCCAACGCGCTCCTTTCCCTCCCACCTGCAGAGGAGGAGGCGCAGGAGGGTGAGGCAGGAGGGAGGGAAGGGGCGTGGCAGCTGGTCAGGCCAGTGTGCGCCGCCGTCCGCGCCCCCGCAGCCGCCCTTGCTGGCTGCACGCGATGCCTGCCTGCAGGTGCCCCCCCCCCAGGGCTTGCCACCTGCCCGCCACACTGCCTGCGGCAGCCATGCCCCAGCGCTCCCCATCTAGAAGGGACAGACACTCCTGCCCCCTTGACACAGAGGAGGAGGAGGAGGAGGAGGAGGAGGAGGAGGAGGAGGAGGAGGAGGAGGAGGAGGAGGAGGAGGAGGAAGAGGAGGAGGAAGAGGAGGAGGCGGCGGCGGTGCCCAAGCGCAAGGGCAGGAAGTGAGCGGGCAGCGGCACCTGCAGCTGGCTGGTGACACCGCCCAGGGGCTGCGCGGCAGCCCACATGCCCAGGTGAACCGCTGGCCGCGGCACGAAGACAGTACGGCGGCGGCCGTCGCAAGCCACCTGGGCTACGGCGTCGACCGTGGCAGCCGGCCGGCTTGCCTCAGCATGCCAAATCGGAGGGAGGAGCCGCATCAACACCACTCCGGGATCCCACCCAACCATTTTGTAAAAGGTTTGATTTGCTTGCTCAGTTGAGAGGCCCTGGCCTGCTGCCGGCCGTAGCGTGGGTTTGGTGTCCCCTGTAAGTAAGGACCAACTCCAGAGACGCGGGGCTGAAGGCTGGGCTTTGTGGCACAGGGACACAGAGGGGTGGGCCGTCCGGGAGGTGCATCAATTGCCAGCGCTCGCCTGCTGACATTTGGGGGTGGCATGCACGCGTGATCGGCACGCATGGGGCAGCATGAGCGTGTGCACATGCTGCCCGCCCGGGGTGGGGGGCGTCCCGTTGCCCCGCACGGCGCCGGGCGCCCTGCACCCCACAGCTCCTCGCAATGGGCTTCAGTCGTCCGATTGCGGCTGTCACCCTGCCCTGCGACTTGTCTCATGTACTCTCAAGTCTGGAGACCTGTCTGCAGGGGTGGGCAGCCCGTTGGGGCGGGCAAAATGCAAAGTGGGAGGCCCGGGCGGCGGGCTCCTGCCTGCCGCGCGCGGGCGGCTGCGGCCCATCTGCCTCCCGCACCCGGCCGTCGTATCCTGCCACCCTGCTCCCGCTGTTGTAATGGTGCATGCAGGTTCTGTGTCGTTGCAGAAGCCTTGCGCCGCCCGAGTCATAACTTCGTAAAGGTGGCTGCACTTCGTCCCTGTTCACTACCTGGGCCTGCCCGCTGTCTCCAACCGCGCTTTAAGGGGCCCGGCACAGCGACCCACCGCGTCCGCCGCAGGCGCCGTGGAGGATGAAGCACCCAGGCGGGGAGCAAAAATCACCGCGCTGGCGGTCATCTGGCTACCGCTGGGATGCCCGCAGGGTGCACGCGTCGCCTCTGGCGGAAGAAGAGCACGCCAGCAGCCCGGCGCCGGCAGCGGCTGCGCCGGCGGCAAGAGGGGCGGCCGTGCTTGCGGCAGACCAGCACGCCGGCAGCCCAGCTGCGGGCGACGCCAAGAAGAGGAGACGCTACAATGGGGGCTGCCAGATACAGGGCTGCGTTGGCAAGCTGGAGCTGGCGTACCACCAAGTGAGCAGCCAGACCTCGAGGGGTGTGGGGTGTCGAATCATCACACCTGCACGTAGAGACTGTTCACCTTGTACCATCGCCACTGGGCAGGTAGCGCACCGCCGGCCCTGCTCATCCACCTCATCCACCGATGCCCCCCCCCCCGCCCCCCCCCCCCCCCACCACCACCACCCCCACCACCCCCCCACAGAAGTACCACGTATGCCGCACCCACTTTGCGGCGCACTGCATCGCCGTGGAGGGCGTCAACTCGCGGTTCTGCCAAAAGTGCGGCCGCTTCCAGCCGCTGCAGGCCTTTGACGCCGACAAGCGCACATGCAGGGTGGCCCTGGAGCAGCACAACGCACGGCGGCGCCGCTGGCGGCGGGCGCGCGGGCGCGGCGGTCGCGCTTGCGCCGCCGTGCGTTGTGCTGCTCCAGGGCCACCCTGCATGTGCGCTTGTCGGCGTCAAAGGCCTGCAGCGGCTGGAAGCGGCCGCACTTTTGGCAGAACCGCGAGTTGACGCCCTCCACGGCGATGCAGTGCGCCGCAAAGTGGGTGCGGCATACGTGGTACTTCTGTGGGGGGTGGTGGGGGTGGTGGTGGTGGGGGGGGGGGGGGGCGGGGGGGGGGGCATCGGTGGATGAGGTGGATGAGCAGGGCCGGCGGTGCGCTACCTGCCCAGTGGCGATGGTACAAGGTGAACAGTCTCTACGTGCAGGTGTGATGATTCGACACCCCACACCCCTCGAGGTCTGGCTGCTCACTTGGTGGTACGCCAGCTCCAGCTTGCCAACGCAGCCCTGTATCTGGCAGCCCCCATTGTAGCGTCTCCTCTTCTTGGCGTCGCCCGCAGCTGGGCTGCCGGCGTGCTGGTCTGCCGCAAGCACGGCCGCCCCTCTTGCCGCCGGCGCAGCCGCTGCCGGCGCCGGGCTGCTGGCGTGCTCTTCTTCCGCCAGAGGCGACGCGTGCACCCTGCGGGCATCCCAGCGGTAGCCAGATGACCGCCAGCGCGGTGATTTTTGCTCCCCGCCTGGGTGCTTCATCCTCCACGGCGCCTGCGGCGGACGCGGTGGGTCGCTGTGCCGGGCCCCTTAAAGCGCGGTTGGAGACAGCGGGCAGGCCCAGGTAGTGAACAGGGACGAAGTGCAGCCACCTTTACGAAGTTATGACTCGGGCGGCGCAAGGCTTCTGCAACGACACAGAACCTGCATGCACCATTACAACAGCGGGAGCAGGGTGGCAGGATACGACGGCCGGGTGCGGGAGGCAGATGGGCCGCAGCCGCCCGCGCGCGGCAGGCAGGAGCCCGCCGCCCGGGCCTCCCACTTTGCATTTTGCCCGCCCCAACGGGCTGCCCACCCCTGCAGACAGGTCTCCAGACTTGAGAGTACATGAGACAAGTCGCAGGGCAGGGTGACAGCCGCAATCGGACGACTGAAGCCCATTGCGAGGAGCTGTGGGGTGCAGGGCGCCCGGCGCCGTGCGGGGCAACGGGACGCCCCCCACCCCGGGCGGGCAGCATGTGCACACGCTCATGCTGCCCCATGCGTGCCGATCACGCGTGCATGCCACCCCCAAATGTCAGCAGGCGAGCGCTGGCAATTGATGCACCTCCCGGACGGCCCACCCCTCTGTGTCCCTGTGCCACAAAGCCCAGCCTTCAGCCCCGCGTCTCTGGAGTTGGTCCTTACTTACAGGGGACACCAAACCCACGCTACGGCCGGCAGCAGGCCAGGGCCTCTCAACTGAGCAAGCAAATCAAACCTTTTACAAAATGGTTGGGTGGGATCCCGGAGTGGTGTTGATGCGGCTCCTCCCTCCGATTTGGCATGCTGAGGCAAGCCGGCCGGCTGCCACGGTCGACGCCGTAGCCCAGGTGGCTTGCGACGGCCGCCGCCGTACTGTCTTCGTGCCGCGGCCAGCGGTTCACCTGGGCATGTGGGCTGCCGCGCAGCCCCTGGGCGGTGTCACCAGCCAGCTGCAGGTGCCGCTGCCCGCTCACTTCCTGCCCTTGCGCTTGGGCACCGCCGCCGCCTCCTCCTCTTCCTCCTCCTCTTCCTCCTCCTCCTCCTCCTCCTCCTCCTCCTCCTCCTCCTCCTCCTCCTCCTCCTCCCCCTCCCCCTCCTCTGTGTCAAGGGGGCAGGAGTGTCTGTCCCTTCTAGATGGGGAGCGCTGGGGCATGGCTGCCGCAGGCAGTGTGGCGGGCAGGTGGCAAGCCCTGGGGGGGGGCACCTGCAGGCAGGCATCGCGTGCAGCCAGCAAGGGCGGCTGCGGGGGCGCGGACGGCGGCGCACACTGGCCTGACCAGCTGCCACGCCCCTTCCCTCCCTCCTGCCTCACCCTCCTGCGCCTCCTCCTCTGCAGGTGGGAGGGAAAGGAGCGCGTTGGGCAGGAGGGCAGGCGGGGAGGGACCAGAGCCGTGGAAGCACGTCGAAGCAGCACACGACTGCACGCACCCCCTGGCACCCCCTGCCTGCCACCTCCCACCTGCGAGCAACCACAACCACCCCTCTGCAATGCATCCGCTGCCCTGACCCACCTCCCTTGCACCCTCAATCCCACCGCGGGTGACCCCTGCCCCCCCTCAATCCCACCGCGGGTGACCCCTGCCCCCCAACCCCCCACCCCTCACCCGGGCCAGCTGCACCCTTGGCGGGCAGCGCTGCTTCCTCCTCCCCCTCCTCCTCCCCCTCGAGCTCGCTCTCCTCCAGCGCCTCCTCCTCTTCCTCTGCAGGCAGGCAGGCAGGCAGCGAGGAGGGCAGCATGCTGGGGGAGTAGGGCGAGGCTGCACCAGGGGCAGGCAGGCAGGCAGGCGGGCGGGAGGGCAGGCAGGCAGGGGGGCAGGCAGGGGGGGAGGCGGACGGGCAGGCGGGCGGGCAGCGGTGCAGCAGGGTTGTCATGACGGCCGTGTGCGCAGCCCACAACCCCGCCTGACCCTCCTCCTCCTCGCTCTCCTCCTGCTTGGCCTTCTTCTTAGCAGGCTACAAGGCACGGGGGTTGACAACCCAGCTCAGCACGGGCCGGCGAGCGGTACAACTGCGGTGCCAGGTGAAGGTGGGACCTGCAACCCTGCAACGCGGGCCCACAGTCGCCCTTCCAGCTGCCCTGCCCCTCCTCTTGCCCCCTCCCGCTTACTTTCTTGGCCGCGCCGCCGCCCTTGGCGCCGCCGCCGCTCTTCTTGCCCCCGCCGGGCCCCCCCTTCACCCCCGCCTGCTTGTCTTCGAACGCTTTGGTGACCATGTCCTGGCGGGGGGGGGGGGGGGGGAGCCCAGGCGGCGGTGGTGGTGGTGGTGGTGGTGGTGTGGACGGGCGGCACTTGAGCGTGGGGGGACAGTTGGGGGGACAGTTGGGGGGACAGTGGGAGACAAAGGAGAGGGAGCGACAGCTCGGCGCCTCGTTCTCGCAGCTGCAGCACGGCGAAGGAAGCAGCCCCTGCACACGCCCGCCTTCTTTCAGAACAGCCGACTGGCTGGCAGGTGCACTGCACGGCAGGCCCGCGCTGCAGCACAGCGCACGGCAGCGCCCCTTGTCCCCGCTCCTGCGTGCCACCTGCAGGCAGACCAGGCCACCCCCCTGCCCGCCTGCCCGCCTACCTGCTCCTTGGCTGGCAGATCGTCATATCCTTCCAGATTGCCGGCTCCCCCGATGTTTGTGAGCACGCGGCCGCCCAGGCATGTCCTGCGGGGGCAGGCAGAGGGGGTGGGTGCGTTGGACTGGGAGCGCGCAGCCGGTACGCGCTGCAGTGGGTGCCCAGGCAGCCGGGCATGGGCGGCAAAGGTATGGCGGTGGGCCAGGGGGGGCAAGACGAGAGCATGCCGTGCACAAGGGGCCTGCACAGCGGCAGCGCCGCGGCAGTGGCGCTTGCCGGCAGGAGCCCTGCCAGGCACAGGGGCTCAGCCATGCGCACGTGTGGCCCCTGCCGCGCAACTGACGCTGCCCAATGAGCGTGCACCCCACCCCACCAGGCACCAGGCACGCCACCAGGTACTGCTGCGCCGGCACGGCATTCGGGACACACGCCGCCCGCGGCGCCCCGCCTGAGCAGCACGCGCAGCCAGCCTGCGCTTGCATTGCACAGTATCTTCCCAATGCTGCAAACTCCACTCTGACGCACTCCTCCCCCGCCTAGTCCCATGGGACCTCTGCTGGCTACCCGTGGACTTTAAATGCAATTTATTTATTGATTGATTGATTGATTGAGCACGTCGCACCCACCAGTGGCGCCACCGCGTGCTGCGCCGCCCCTCGGGGTTCTCGCTCTCCACACCCAGCCGCAGGTCGCCCTGGGGGGCGGGGAGGGGAGGGGAGGGGGGACGGAGGGAGGGGAGGAGGGAGGGAGGGGAGCAGGGGTGGAGGTAGCAGAGGAGGGGAGCAGGTCTTCCGCCAAGAGGCCGCGCCGGGTGCTATGAAATTCTCCAGAGTGCACTCCACAGCAAACTGTGTTGCAGGGAAGCCGCAGGCATGCGTCAGGAGGACGGGTCGCCTACGGCGTGCTGCTGCCGCAGCTGTGGCCCCGTCCCCACTTGCCTCCTGAAACGTGTTTTTGCAGTCCCCGCATTTTGCACGGGTAGTGCCCTGCACTTTCTCAACGCTGGCAGCGGGAAGGGGCAGGCGGCACCGTGGCACCGTGCGAGGCACCGTGGGACGAGTGCAGGTTGCGCAGGCGCTGGCGTCACGCATGCAAGCGGGCCGGGCGCAACAGCGCACGTGCACGAACACAGAAGGTTTGCTTCCAAGGCGTGAAGCACTGGCAGGGCTTCCCTCGGCCCCCTCAGGCCGACCCACATGTAGCCCATGGCGGGCGGCGCGCAGGCAGGCGGGTGAGCGGAAGGTAGGCGGGCGGCGAGCGGCGCTGGAAGCGGCAGTCGGCGAGGGCAGTTAGCCTGCAGCAAGGGGCAAGACGGCTTGTTGAAGTAAACAAATGATCCCAGAGGAAGCGGACAAGTTGTTGGCAGCTCGTCTTGGCCACGGCAGAGTCCGGCGCCGGCGGCGCCGCTTGTGAGCGGGCGCCCGTCGGCGCACCCTGCGGCAGCGCCGCGCGCTCGTTGGCGGAGCATACAGCTGCGGCGGCGGCGATGCCCTTCTATGCCATCGGGCCAATGCGAGTCTAGGGGCGCTGCAGGTGTGTCCGAGGGAGGCCTGGGAGTGGTGCGGCCCTCGGCTGCACGCTGCTCACCTGCGAGCCACTGATGCGTTGTGTTTGCCCTTCACGCACCTACTGCAGCACCATATGATGCAAGATAGCGCCGTGGGGGTTGAGCGCGGCCCCTTCCAGGCGCCGCCAAATGCAGCGACGCGCGCTGGCCGCTCGGACACTCTTGCCCACTTTGAGTGCTGGTAGAGGAGAGCCTCTGAAGCCTTGAGCAGTCATTAGAGTTACAGTAACGGGCTCCGATGTCTTGGTGAACAGAGGGGAGTGCAAGGGTGGCAGAACGGGGGAGTGGGCGGGCGGGCGCAGCGCGCCCGCCGCCACACAGCGAGCAATAAGAGAAACAGCAGGGGAGTCGCAGCGGGAAGAGTAACACAGATGAGTCAGAGCAGCAAAACGAGTCGGCGCGGGAGGAAGGGGCACCGAGAGGAAGGAGACGCGGCAGAGATAGTGAGGGAGAAGGGGCGCCGGTTTGCTGGCGGCGCCAGGCAAGCGGACGCGCGGTGCTGCTGGCCGCACGCCGCCCCTCCTCCGCGGCTCACACGTTCTCATTTGCGCGACCAATAAATGAGGATGAGGAAAGTGCAGGCAGCAACCACTGCCGCAAGGATTAGGTTGTCCTGCAAGACAGGCAGGGGTGGGTGCGGCGGGCATGCACGTGTGGCAAGTGACAGGCAGGGAGGGCACCAAAGTTTGGTGTGCACTGGCGCGGCGGCACGAGGGCCACGGCCTGCTACACACACGCGACACCCTCCCCAGACGCCTGCCACACCGCCCTCCGGCAGCCCTCGGCAGGCGCAGCAAGCAGTGGTAGCGGAGGGCGAGCCCCAGCGGCGGCCCCACACTTGCCCGGTTCTTGCGCCGCCGCACAGCGTTCAGCAGCGTGTTGACCACCGGGAACTTGGCCCCCAACCCCGCCATCTTGCCGCCAATCCCCTCGAACACGCTGCGCTGCTGCCCCAGCCCGCTGCTCACGGACTGCAGGGACAGAGGGGCAAAGGCAAGGGGTGGGCGGTTGGGCTGCGGGAACGCACGACCAGCCAGATCCAGGATCCAGGGGCGCAGCGCTGCCCGTGGCGGCAGCACGGCACACCGACGTGCTCAAAGCAGCACCTCCCTGCGTGGCCCACCTGCGCCGTCCCCATGACCTCGTCCAGCGCTGCGTTGGTGCTGGCCAGCATGCCGCGCTCCCGCAGCAGCAGGCCCGCGTTGCTGCCCTGCTGCAGCAGCGGCGCGTGCTGTCCGCTGCCGCCGGCGCCGCCCAGCAGGTCGAGCCGGTCACGCGCAGCGCCCACAGCGCTCTGCAGCCGCCGGAACTCCTGCAGGGACGGAGCGGAGAGGGGGTAGAGGGGGCATGGGAGGGTGGCGACAAGGTGCGAGCGGCGGCTGGTGGCGACAAGGCGGGAGGGACGCCCCCTGACCACCTGCCGCATCCCCTGCGTCCATGCCTCCTTACTGTGCTTATCCTGCCACCTGCTGCGGCTGCTGCCGCTGCTGCCATTCCCCTTACGGGCAACCGTCACGTCCCGACCCATCGCTTTCCACCCCAGGCCCCGCCTGCTGGAAGTCGTGCATGATGTCTCGGTGCCGCGCCAGCATGTGCGACCGCGAGTCGGCGCCGCCGCTCAGCGCGCTGCACGCGGGGCGGCGGAATGAACCGCAGGTGAGGGGACGGCGGAGGCACGAGCAGGCAAGCCCAGCAGCACGGCACCCTTGGCTGCCGCTGCTGCACAGCCAGCCAGCGTGCCCGCGCTCTGCCCACGGGCGACGCGCCCAACCCCGCCTGCACCTGCGCATCGAGTCATTGATGTCTGACAGCCTCGCCAGCAGCTTCTCTATGTCCCCAGCCTTGGTGTGCAGCAGCTGCGGGAGGGTCGGGGGACGCGCGACGGAGAGGGGGCACGCCAGCTCAGATGGCGCGGCAACGCCGGAAAGGAACAGCAGTGGCGTGGCCCATGCCGCAACGACACAACATGCCACTACCAAAGCATGCTGCTTGATGCAGTCTCAGCGCTGCAGGCTGCTGCCTGCTGCTGTTCCCGGCTCTCCACAGCACCCAACAGCCTCGCCGCGCCTCGCTGCTGCTGCGGCGCGCGGCACCACCTGCCTGGTCTGTGGCCAGCCCGCTCTCGCTGCCGCGCCCATAGCCGTACTCGAAGCCGCTGCACAGCTTGCCGTAGGCTGCCACTTTGATGTCCAGCTCGCTCTCCAGCTTGCGTGCCTGGCAGGCAGGGGGGCAGAGAACAGCGCGGTGAGGCGGCGGCAACGCCGCAACCGCCCGCCACCCCAACCGCCCCGCACCTCGCGTCGCAGCTCGTCCCACGCCTTCTGCGCCGACTCTGTGGCCATTGGCCTCTTTGGGGGAGTCATGGGCCTGCGTTGGAGCCGGTGGGCGCGATCAGCAAAGCGCACGACACCTGGGGCTTGCGGGGTCGTGCCTGCCTGCGGCAGAGAGACTCACTGTGCGTATGCCGTTGCCACGCGGTGGCCAACAGGGGGTTGCAGCGAAGTGTCTAGCGTGGAAGGGAGTGACATAGCTAGAGCATGTTCGGCCGCGTCGGTGCGTGGGGGGAGGTTGTTGGGATCGCTTACGGGTGAAGAATGGGACGGTCAGGCGGCCGGATCCTGTTCCTGTTCACCGCCGCCCGCCGCGCGCGCTGGGCGGACTGCTCGCACGATGCCGCCCTCGGCTGGCTGGCCTCACCCAGACACAAATGAATTGGTACAGGAGAAGCCCAGGCAGAGAGAGGAGGCAGGGCAGCCGGAGGGTTGCAAGGGGCAGGAGGGCAGGGAGCAGTGCTGGGGCGGGAGGAGAGCGAGCGGGAGGAGGGCGAGCGGCAGCGGCGAGCGGCAAATGGCAGCGTGGAGGTGGATACAGGCGTGCGCGTGTCTAGCATACAGTGCGCGCCGCGGAAGCGCACGCAGCTTGGCGGCGGCGAGAGAGACAGGCAGGCCTGGCGGCTTTACTTGCCGCGCAGCTCTGCCAGCCGCGCTGTGAGGTCGTCGCTCTGTGCGGGCGCCTTTGCTGCGGGCATCTTGGCCCCAGAGGCCTGCGGCAGGCTGAGCCCCGTCTCCAGGCCGTGCTCGTCCGCCACCTGTGTGTATGGGGGAGGGGGTGGGGAGGGGCAGGCGGGGCAGGGCGGTGAGGAGCGTCGACCCGGGGCCCCCATAGAACCAGAAGGCAGCGCCATGCGGCGCGGCAGGCACACGGCGATGCAGCACTGCGTGCGACAGCGGTGCAGGACCCACCTGGCTGCATCCGTAACCCCCCGCCAGCGCAGCACCCGCGGCTGGGGCAGCACCCAACACCCTGGCATCCGCAATCTCAACAGCCGCTACACCCGGCGTTGCACAGCAGGCGCTGCGCCAACCCACCTGCTGCACCAGTGTGGTGACGTCCTCCTCTGGCGTCGACAGCACCGCCTGATTCTGCATCGCCTGCACTCGTACATCAATGGGCGGTGGGAGGGTAGGGGCAGGGCCATTTGTCAGTCAGCGACCGTGCTTGTGAACCGTCCATCCCTGTGGGACGGCGGCCCACCACGGGAGCATGCAGGGTGGCCAGCAGCAGGGGATGTGGGTCCTGGAATCAAGTGAATGTGCGTGAAATTGGTTGCCTCACCTGCTCCACAAACTCCGACTGCACGTCCAGGTTCTCAAACTGGCGCTCAAACTGCGGGCAGGCAGGCAGGCAGGCAGGCAGGCAGGAGGTCAGGGAAGGCAGGGAAGGCAGGGAAATCGGGTTGGCGGGTTGGCGTGTACGACTGCGGCGAGGCGCCACGTTCAAGCTGCAGGCACCCACTGTAGATGCCACGTTGTCCAGGGTTTGAGGGCACCAAGCACGCCGACGCCACAAAGCGCGCCTTCCCAAGAAGTGTGCACCAGCCGCTGGGCAGCCCCGGCACAACAACACCCCCACACTGTGTGTACATAGCACACAACCGCTCGCCTGGTCCAACGTGAACGCCACCTGTTTCAGGTTTGAAGAGTATCCAGCGTGCTCCTGCCAGCGTGCTCCTGCCACAAAGCACATCTTTTCACACCCTACCCTCTGCAACACTGCCCCTGCCGCAGGTCCGTCCCCTGCAACCGCTCGCCTGATCCATCGTGGACGCCACCTTCTCCAGGTTGTTGGCCTTGAGGGCGGAGTCCAGGTTCTTGACAATCCCCGCCATCGACTTGTTGATGATCTGGCAGGCAGGTACGAGGGGAGGGAGGGGACAGTTTGTTTGACGCTGCCGGCCAACGGGATGTCTGCGAGCCGCAGACACGAGGGGCAGGCGACATGGTGGGAGGCAGGCAGGCTTGGCGAGGCAGGTTGCGCAGAGGGGGGCGGCGACGCTGCGCAGCACGCAGCACACAGCAGCAGCAAAGTGGGAGCTCCGGCAGCGGCAGCATTATGGCAGCGACAGCGACAATGAAAGCCAAGGCTTGCAGCAGCGGCAGCAGCCGCTGCATTGCGACAGCGTCAGCGTCAGCGTCAGCGTCAGCGCTACAGCGGCGCTGCAGCGGCAGCGATGGCGGCGGCACCCACCCAGCAGCCCCCACCGCACCTGCATCTTGGCCTGCTGGTCCAGGCGCGACACAACCGCGTCCAGCCTGCTGCCCAGCCGCAGGTAATTGAGCGCCTCGTTCTTCTTGCGGATCGCGTTCTGCGCGTAAATCTTGGCGCCGTCCATGTTGCCTGCAGGGCGAGGCATGGGAGGCGCGCGGTGAGGCGGCGGGGCGGCGGCGCTCCGTTCCAGATCCCTGCCCACGGCAGGCCGAGTAGCGCGCGCTGTGCTGCGTTGCCCCCCCTGACCTTGCTCTCAGCATTGGAGAGCCACACCCGCCGTGCCCCTGCAGCCTGCGCGCTGCCAGCAGCGGCGGCATGCCTCGCAGCGCCTCGCAGCGCCCCGCCTCCTGCGCACCCTTCTCAATCGCCTTTTTGATCTTCAGCTTCTCGTCCTTCTCCTCCTTCTCGCACTTCTTGGCCGCGCGCACCAGCTGCTTGGACGTAAACTTGAGGTTAAAAATCTGGTCCATCAGCTGCGGGAGGCAGAGGGACGGACGAGCGGCAGGCGGCGGACTCGGCGGCGGCACGCGGCGGCGGCGCACTGGAGCCCTGCCCGGTCAGGCGCCTCATCGACGCCACCTCGATGTCCCACCGCACCTTGTCATTGGTGTTGAACATGGCTGCGCAACGCGGCGCGGCGGTGAACGCGGCTCGGAGAGCAGGGACAGCGGGGCGGAGGGCGGGTGGCGCGCAAGTTGGAGGTGACCCGCGAGAGCGGGTGATCGGAGGAGAAGGCGGCGAGAATGCAGAGGGAGAGAGGTCGCGGCAGGCATGCTGCGTTGGAGGGCGCGAAAGACCGAGGAGCGTCACCTGAGCGCGCCCGCCCAGTGTACGTTGGCATCCGAGCCACCTCGTCCACCAGCCCAGCTGCTAGGGACTCCCCTCGGAACGCCCTCAGGCTTTGCCACTCGAACCCCGCAACCGGGCCCTCCCCCGGACCGCCAGCCCCCCGCATGCCCTCGTCAGCCCACGGTGCTGCGTCGGCAGCGCTCGGCGGCGCGCCACGCGCCTCCCCCGCTTTGAGCAGGCCGGGGGCAGCTGCCGGTGCGTGTGCAGGGCGAGAGACCGATCGCCATGGCGCTCGGGTGGCCCCAGCAGCGAGGGGCCGGGCGGGGTGCAGCGCCCACTGGCTGACGGCAACCCTCCGCCTGCCGCCGCCGCTCCCGCCGACGCCATTGTGCCACCGACTGATCGCGCTGGGTTCACGTGCGCGTGCCTGCCGAGCGACCTACCACCCTCCCTCCCTTCCCTCTGCCTGTCTGCAGCGCGCTCCGCACGCACGCCAGCGCTGCGGGTCGCCGCCTTTGCGCGGGGCCACGCGCCGCCCGTTGGGCCGGCCGGCAGCTGGCACAACGGCACGTACGAGCGCGTGCTGAGATATCCAGACGGCAGGGAGCGGCGCATCCGCTACCCGCTGCCGCCCGCAGAGGAGCCAAGCAGCGAGGATTTGACCGATGGGTGCTGGGCAGACACGTGCTGGGTGCCTCGCGCCGCCTGGCTGGGCATGGCGTCCGCCGCCGACGGCGGGGCGGTGCTCGCGGCGGCGCCCGCGGGCCCCCAGCAGCAGCAGCAGCCCGCCGCTTTCGCGCCAGACAAGCCGGCCGAGGTGGGCGACGGTACCGGGTGTGGCTGGGCACAAGGTGGCGCTGCAGAGGCGCCTCGTTCTGGGCTGCACCGCGCTTCCCGCCCTGCCTGCGCCGACCCAGCGCCCACCCCGGCCTTGCACCTGGCCTCCACGCCGCACGCACCGCCCCCTTCCCCGCCCGCCCTGCCCCCCTGTTCTGCAGCCCGAGCGCTCCCGCATGCCCTCCTCCCCCATGGAGCTCCTCCGCTACCTCAACTCACCAGAGTACCAGGCGGCGCAGGCGGAGCAGTGGGCGCGCGTGCGCGGCAGCTACGAGGTGCGCCCGCCTGCTGCGCCAGCTTGCTGTGCCCGGGGGGAGTGAAGCGTGCCTGCCTGGCTGGTGGGCGGGCGGCGGGGTGGCCGAGGGGACGTCGGCAGCGTGGCTGGGACTGTGCGGGCGCAGGTGCCGCACAGCAGGGGGCGAGCCTGTGGCTGCAGCGCACCACATCCAAGTTTGCACGCCTTATATTCTGTCTTCTGGCCTGCCTGCCCCCCCCTCTGTGGCCTCTCCTCCCGCCCCGTCCACTGCCCCCAGGTGCTGGACCAGGTGCCCTGGGTGGCCCCCAAGCCTCTGTACCTGCTGGCAGTGGAGCAGGGACCGCCTGCTGGTGGTGGGCACCCCCGCGGCGGCGAGCCCCGCCCGGGGCTGGGGTACAGCCTGCGCACGCGCGTGGCGAGGGCAGACACAGGTGCGTGTTTGGTGGCTGCTCCCGCTCTGCGCAGCTGGCGGCCGTCAGATGTGGACAGGAGGTGGGCCAGGCCACAAGTCTTGCCGTTGTGTTTCGGGTTGTGCCTGAAATCAATCTCGCACCGCGGTGCGGTGCTTATGTCTTTCACCCTTTCCACCCACCATCAACCCCCCTGCTGCCACCAGAGGATGAGCTGTCCCGCGTGCTGCGCCGCCGCGCGCCCGACGCCTTGCCGCTCATCCGCTGCAGCGAGATGGTGCGTGCCAAGGCGTGGGCGGTGGGTGGCGGTGGGCGGGCTGTGCTGCGGCGCTACACGTGCCGGGCGGTAGCACCGCAAATAGCAGTTACGGCACAGGCTACCTCTCTATGTGCACCACACCACACCCCGCGTGTGCTGCAGGTGCAGTGCAGTGTTGTTGCGTTGCAGGGCCGGGGCAGTGCTGTCCCATCTGCGGCGCAGCCCCTACCGACCCCTGCATTCACACCGGCCATCCCTTTTTGTGCCTGCCTGCAGCGTGACGGCGTGGTGGCGTTTGAGGACGAAGCCGATGCGGAGCGATACGGACAGATGCTGGAGGCAGACGGCATGGCAGAGGTGCGTGGCGTGGCGTGCTTTGCTTCCCTGTGTTTGGCAGCCACCTGCTGCACTACAAGTGTTGTTGCAGGCCAGCTGCCTGATGCTGCACTTCTGCTGTGCGCTGTGCTCCGCCGCGTCGTGCCGACCATGGGCACCCCTCGGCCCCCCCCTGCCCAGCCCCTGCAGGTCTCCATCGCGCGCTGCGACAGCCACGAGCTGTTCCGCAGCGTGCAGGACACGCGCGGCGTGGTGGTGCTGCTGCGCCGCGGCGGCTCCTTCCTGCCCCAGCCCCACCAGCTGTCCACCTCGCTGCGCAGCCAGTCAGACGGCAGCGAGGGCGACGGCAGCAGCAGCCCGCTGCTCGACTGACAGGCCACGCATCCGTGCAGCGCCGCAGCAAGCGCTGCCCAGCCCCTGGCGAGGCGCTGAAATCGAAAGCGAGCTCTTCGCAGGAAGCGCTGCCTAGCCTCCGCCGCGCCGTGCCGCGCCTAGCCTGCCGCCACAATCAGCGAATGCTGCCAGCTCTGTAGCCAACCATTTCCTCCAGTGCACGCCTGCGCGGCTCGCCCTACTAACTTCCCTTCGCAAACCCCTCCTCCGTGTGCCTCTCCCCTGCCCCGTGGCAAGCGCGCTGCACCCAGCGCGGCGCGCTGCCCCACCCTTGCAGCCTGTGTAGAAACCCCCCTTCTCCCCCTCTCCCTTTCCTCCTCTTCTTTCCCATGCCTGTACCCCCCGTCCCCTGGACCCACCCTCCCATCCTGCCGAGGCGTGCATGCCTCCCCTCCATGCCTTTCCCCATGTTCAGCGTGCTCCCCCCTGGCCGCCTGCCCTGCAGCGGCCCGCTACATGTCGCGGTGCCACGTGTTTGCCGGTGCCCCACTCCGCCGCCCTATCCACGCCCGCATCCTGCCACGCAGAATCAGTCGCCGCCCGCTCGCTCCCTTCGGATGCACATGATTGATTCACGATACTTGCACTGCCTCCCTTGTCTGCCCCGCTCTGCTGCCGCCGCTGCCCCCCTGATCGATAAACCGTGCCCGAGCTCCTGCCGCGCCCCCTCCCCAGCTGCCCGCCCGCCTGCTCGCACCCCTGTGTGTCCTCCCATTGAGCCCTCTGTAGCATCCACCCACCCACCCGCGCCCCTTGTGCTGTTGCCTGTGCTCCTGTACGCCCCCCCCGTACACTAGCTGTCTGTTTGTGTCCTTGCACGTGTTGTAAAGCCCGGCCAGAGGCAGACTGGCCGGAATGAGGCAGGGAGGGGCAGGCGAGGGCGGGTGAGCGCACACGGGTGTAGGGCAGCGGAGGAGCAGCAAGGGACGGCAGGACGTGCTGGAGTAACATCTGTTTCGAGTAGGCACAGCGAACAGACGA
The DNA here is from genome assembly GCA_002245815.2 of Micractinium conductrix. Lineage (NCBI taxonomy): Eukaryota > Viridiplantae > Chlorophyta > Trebouxiophyceae > Chlorellales > Chlorellaceae > Micractinium > Micractinium conductrix. Next base: position 38,412 of record LHPF02000036.1, on the reverse strand, counting down.
AAGCACTGGTTAGGAAGGATGGCGCTGCAGTGTGCACAGCGGCTGCGATGACGTTGCATCACTTGGCGTTGCAATGAGGCTGCCCTGCGAGCGGCCATCCCTGTCGGAGCCCTCATGGTGCAACAGCGGCGGCTGCTGCCTCACTGGGCACCCCCCTGTTCCTCAAAATGCACGTACGCAGTGTGAGTTTGTGAAAGCAGTGAACACGACGTGTCTGCCTGCCTGTGTCTACATGTGCTTGCTGTGTAGATTAATGCCAGATTCAGACTGCCGGAATGCGGCAGGGAGTGGGCAAGCGAGGGGCCAGTGCCGGGGTCGGGTGCAGGGGGCAGCGACAGCGCACAGGGGGCGGTAGGGTGACGTGCAAGGATAAGAGCTGTGTGCGGGTGCGCAGCGCAACAACAAGCGTGGGTTGGGAAGGGTATGCGACAGGTATGCGAGGTTCGTTCAAAATGGAAGCAGCCCAACACGTGGTTGTTTAAAAGAGCTGCCAAAGTGGGGGGAGACGCGCGTGTTACTGGTACAAAAGGAGGCATGAGGGGCTGGCTGGGGGCCGTCAACCCAATGCACCACCGGCCTCAGCTGGCCTGCTCCTGCGACGGCTCGGCAGCCGCCGCCGGCGGCGCTGCGCCTGCCTGCGTGCCAGCGCGCTGCCGCCGGCCGTTTGGCGCCGCCCGCTGCTCCTGCTGCTGCTGCTGCTGCTGCTGCTGCTGCTCGGCTTTCGACACGACGCGGAACTTGTGGCGTGTGTCTGGGTGCACCAGCTGCTTCACCCCCTTGACAATCCACTGGAACATCACGGGCATGTCCAGCAGCACAAGCTCGTGCATCCTGCGCATCGGTCGGGGGGGGCTTCCTTACTGACACAGCTGCGCCACGTGCCAGCCGCCGCCGCCTGCTGCTGCCCTTGCCCTCCTCCCCTGCACCCCCGCCCCCGACGCCCCGGGTCCCCCCCCCCCCCTGCCGCCGCCGCCGCCGCCGCCTCCCCCCCGCCAACCTGCAAGGGTAATGGTGGCTCAGGGTGGAGGCCACTGCTTGGAAGACCCAGGAGAGGCGGGCGGCGTTGAGGGTGCTGGCGCCGCTGCAGTCCATCAGCACAATCACACGGTCGGCGGCGTGGGGGTCGGCTGCTGCGGCATGGGCGGCACAGGCGCTGGCTGGGGCGACGGGCAGCACGGCCGTCGGCTCGGCTTCGCCGGCCGCACTTGCTCTGGCTACGCTGGTACCCATCGCCGCGTCGTCGGCCGCTGCAGCGGTCGGCCCGCCGCTGTTGCTGCCGTCGCCGCTGCTGCTGGCGACGATGGCGCCGCTGCTGCCGGCCATGGCGTCGTGGGGCAGGGTGTCCAGGGCCCCGCCGCTGCCGCCGGCGTCGCCGCCGCTGGCGGCCTGCGCCGATGCGCCGCCATCGCCGTCACCTCTGGCGATGCCGCTTGCGGCATCATTCCGCATGCGCTCTACAGCACGCTCCACCTGAGTGATCACTGCATTAGCAAAGGCCAGCGCCGCTGGGCCGCGGCACTCTGACACCGCGCGGCCAATGGAGACGCGCAGGATGGGGTGCCCGCCGGCGTCGGTGCCCTGCGAGTGCGCGGGGACGGTAGCAGGAGGGCGGGGATGGCGGCCAAGGCTTGGCAAGCGGTGTGTGTACGGATGCAGCGGGGCATGCAGAGAGCGGCAACACAGCTGAGCGAAGCACACCCAGCCCTGCCGTGCCCTGCCCCTGCTCCTGCGCCGACCTGTCCTGTGAATGCGGGTGCAGCCCAGCATTGCTTTGTGCCATCCTGCCCCAAATGTACCCCAACGTGCCCACCTGCCAGCTGACCAGGTGCGCAAAGCCGTCCAGCTCAGCGTCGCTAGAAAAGGGGTGCTGCCGCAGCCAAACAGCGGTGCGCGCCGCTGCCGCCGCGCCCGCCGTCAGCGCCGCCTGGGCCTGCGCAGGTGACGTGGCGCGCAGCAGGCCGTACATCGTCGCAAAACGCATCAACTCTGCATCGTCAAACCGCGCCGGCAGCTCCGCTGCAGGCAGCTCTGCAGCGGCAGCAGCAGCGGCAGGCTCTGCCGCGGCGTCGGCGCGGCCGCGCCGCCGCCCGCCGCGCTGCTGCCGCTGCTGCTCTTGCTGCTGCTGCACCTCCTGCTCCTGCTGCAGGCGTGCCAGCTCAGCCAGGGCCAGCTGGCGCATCAGTGCCACCTCCTCGGGGTTATTTGCCGCCATGCGAGCAGGCGAGGCGTGGCGCACGCGGCGGTGGCTGCCGTGCCGCTGCACACCGCTGCTGCCCTGCTGCTGCTGCTGCTGCTGCTGCTGCTGCTGCTGCACTGCTGACGAGGGGTTGTGCAGCGCTCTTGCTGCCAGCTGCGCTGCGGCCTGGTGCGCAAAGCTGTCGCCGCAGCCGAGCGCCCGCTCCTCCTCCTCTCCGGCCTCCTCCTCCACCTCCTCCACCTCGTCGTCGAAAGCGCCTGCCAGATTGCGCACGCTCTTCAGCGCACCTTCCAGCACGCGCGACAGCGCCCAGGGCCCCGTGCCGGCCGCACGCTCGGCATCGTCTGCCGCCGCCGCCGGGCCGCCGCCGCCGCCGCCGCTGCGGTCACCCCACTGCGCCGGGCGCCCGGGGCGGGCCAGCGCGTGCTGCGGGTCCTCGCTGAATGCTAGGGCCGTGGGAAGGGCGGCAACGCCTGCCAGAGCGAGTCCCAGCTTAAAGACACTCCTCTTTTTTCCCATGGCGCGTCGCGGCACCTGCCCAGCGCTCAGAGGTCAGCAACGGGGCACGTCAGCAATTCAAAGCAGCAGCAACTCGGGGGGAGCTTCCGTGGAGAAGCAACACATGGCATAATGGCGCGCCGCATCGCGAGCGTCATTCTGTGCACGGTTTTCGCTTCTTCGGCGTGCATCAGTATCAGACGCTTTCAAGAAACGAGCCTCCTGCTTCAGAATGCCCGCCTTGTAGCGGCCGGCCATCTCCTGGCGCTCCCAGGTCACCTCCGCTCGTGTCAGTGTCCCCACCAATTAGCCGACCGGTGAAGAATACAGCTGGAATCGTGTGCCGCGCTGCAGGCGTGCCAAGTGCTGCACAGCGGCAGGCAAGGTGGAGGGCGCCGGCGCCCTGGCCGCCACATGGCGCCTTTATGCTGAGATGCAGCAGGCAGAGACCCGCTGTATTCAGGGGTTTGAGTTGTCACAGTTGTTGCGCAGCAGCTGCAGCCAGCTGGCGGTGATAGGGGCACAGCAGTCGGAAGAGTGCGCAGCAGGGGGAAACGGTTGAGCGGTATAGACGGGAAACAGCGGAAAGGACGGCTGATGCAGGGGTGCAGGGGCATGCGTGGGCCGGCAAGGGGCTGCAAAAACGTAGAGGGAGGGACGTGCAGTGATTGTGGTGCGGTACGATGGTGGTGGTAGTACAACGATATGCGTGCGGGAGGCGCCTCTTCTGCTCTCCCGCTGGCCGGACAGGCAACAGGTGGCTGCCGCGGGGCGCAGCTGTCCGGGCGCTGGGGGCCCTCCCAGAGCGCAGCCGTGCCGCATGCTGGTAGCAGTGGGCAGGCTGCTCACATCGTCACCATGCTGCGTCCGCCAGGCATCTCCATGTCGTCGTTCACTGGACAGGAGTGCAGAGTGGGGTGGGGCGCGAGGATGCTTTCCAAACCTTGATGCGAACTGCATCGACACAGAGTAGAAACGGGCCACGGCAGCAGCCAGCACAAATACAGCGGGCACCACAACGCGGTGCCACTGCACCCCCCGGCCCGTACCTGCGTCAAAGGGCATGCGCGGCATGGCGGACGACCCCTGCCCCAGCGACACGTCGAGGGCCAGCTGGGGGGCGGCAGTGGCCACCGCCTGCTTCCTCACAACCTGACGCAGGCAAGCAGGCAGGGAGGGCGGGCGCGAGAGGGTTGGGCACAGAAGAGTTTGCGCAACGGAAGGAGGGTGTGCGCTGCATGCATGGTCGCCCCTACGCGTGTGTGCTCCCTCTCCAGCCACCGACAATGCTTGCCTTCTTTCCGGGCAGGAAGCGCAGGCTGCCCTTCTTCGCCTTCACCTCATCGGCCTGGAGGGAGGGGCGAGTGGGGGGAGGGATGTGGAGGGGAGGGATGTGGAGGAGAGGGGAGGGCTGGGTCTATAAGACAACAGGGGTTCGGGGCCAGCAGGCAGGGATGCAGCGCCAGCTCAAGCGAAGCACCCATCCCTCCTGCACCCCCGAAAACTCTCACCGGAGCGGCAGCCGCAGGCTCCACCGCCAGGGCCGGCAGCGCGTTGGCCGGTGCGTTCTCATCCCCCAGCAGTGCCTGCGAGCCCTTGAGCTTGAGCGGCGGCACCTTGACGGCAGGCAGCTGCGCCGTGGGACGCTCCTTGGGAGGGGTGGGCAGCTTGGCGGGGGCGCTGCCGCAGGGGATGGAGGGGTGGGGGGATGGGCGCGGGCGCATGTTGATAGTGCCGGGTTGCAGGCATACATGCACACACGACCGCCTCTCTGCAGGAGCCGGCCGGCCTGGCAGGAAGGCCGAAACCAATCCAACGCCTGCTGCAGCGGACACCCCACCACGCCTCACCTGGCAGCCGAGGCCATCGACGCCGCCTCTGGCCTCTCAAGCAGCAGGCCAGAGGAGGTGGCTGCCGCGCTGGCGGTGCGTGCCGCAGCATGGCCCGCCGCCAGCAGGCGCGCCGCGCGTAGGGGCTCCGCCGAGGTCAGCCGCATCTGCTGCATCCACCCGTCGCCCACTTCCACCTCCACGCGGTCCAGCAGCCTGGAGTTTGGGGAGGCAGGGGAGAGCGCGGAGAGTGGGGGCAGTGAAAATCTGCTGCAGCCAGAGGTGATCCACCATCCTGCGACATACACCCACGCAGGCCTCTCCCGCCCCCTGTGCCTCCAGCATGCCAACCGCTGTCAATCGAGCTGCCCCTGCCTGCAGCGCTCTCTGCCTGCGTCGGCGCTGCCCTCCGCGCCTCCCCCCCCCCCCCCCCCCTGCCCTGCCTCACTTGAGGCGCTCCTCTGTGCTGCGTGCCGAGTTGAGCTGCTCCGGCAGGGAGGCAAGGTCCTCCTTCCTGTGGAGACGGTGGGTGGGTTGGAGACGAAGGGGCACCGTGGGGTGAGCTTAGGAGGACGCACGGGTCTGGCATGTGACCATGGTGTTGCAACACAGCCACAGCGCCCGCACCACTGTTTTCTGTGCCCACCCCGCAAGTCATGCACCACAGCAGCACCAGCTGCCCCCCGCACAAGCCCCCCCAGTTCACAACCTCCACCAACCCAAACCCATCCACGGCAAGCCACCCCGCCGCCCACCTGCCCCGCAGCTCCACCCCCATGCCCGACAGGAAGGCCACCAACTGGTCGGCGCTGATCTCCCCCTGAGCAAAGCGGCTCAGCGCACCGCTCACAGCAGCTTTCAGCTCGCCCACCTGGAGCAGAACAGGAAGCGGCGGCAACAGCGGCGAGCGAGGGGGTGAGGTGGGGTGGGCGGCCAGAGGCTGGGCATGTGCTTGCATGGTGGGCAGCCAACCGCCTGCTCCTCAAAGCTGGCATGTGCTCGTATCGCTGTGCACGCAATGGTGTAACACACGCCCCACACCCCCCTGCTTGCTCCGCAAGGCTTCACACACGGTGCCCCGACATTTGCCTGCTCCGCAAAGCTGGACGCCTCCTCCTCATACTTGATCTTCAGCCGGTCAAACTGGGCCAGCAGCGTGCCGTTCTCAAGCTGCAACGACTCTGCCGCCGCCTCAAGCGCCGCCTGTGCCAGACAACAGGGGGGGAAGGGGTCGGACGCAGCTGGGCACTGGCAAGCGCCGGCGGTGCAAGCACGGCAACCGTGGACGCTTCAAGCGGTGGCAGTCCCAGCCGCGCCTGCACAGCCCGCCGCCCTCTTGACACCCACCTGCCGCTCCAGCAGGCTGTCTGCGCGCGCCGCCAGCTCTTCGTTCTCGCTGGCCAGGCTGGCTGCGCGGGTGCTGAGGTCGGCGTTCTCGCAGGTCAGCCGCTGGTTGACCGCCGCCAGCTGCGCCGCCTCGTCCTCGGTCAGCTGGCGCTGCTGCTGCGCAGTCTTGAGGTCACGCTGGATGTCCTGCGGCAGGAAAGCGGCAGGCTTGACGGGTGTGGGAGACGGAGGGAGGCTTGGGGAGCAAAGGGGCATGCAGGGGAGGGCACAGCACGGCGGCGGTGGCGTCGAGCGAGCGGCCGTCACCCCTTGCGATTCCTCCGGCCCCAATCGCTTGATCGATACTGTCGGGCGACTGCCATGATGTTTGCGGCCAGCGAGCGCGGCCAGGCAGCCCGTAAACTGGGGGCAGGAGGGCAGCGACAGCTGCTGCCACCCGGCGACAGCTCCCCTCGCCAGCTTCCCACGCCAGCAACCGCCTTCCTGGCGCCCCCTTGCCTGCAGCTTCTTGCGCAGCGCGGACTCCCGCTCCCTGAGGGCCTTCACGTCGCCATTGCCGCCTCCGTGGTGCAGCGCGCGGTGCACCTCCAGCACCGCCGCCCCTCCGAGCACCACGAGGAAGAGCATCGGGTGGCAGGACTCCGGGAACGTCGAACAGAACGAGGGGACGGCCCCACTTTTGTTCTCCCTGCTCTGCTGACATGTCACGGCCGCATGACCGGGACCCTGCCTCTGCAGGCTCTCTGGCGCACTCATCACGCTGCTGATCACCAGGACCGTCCTGCACTATGGCCGCCGTGCCACCGCAGCCGCCAGGGGAGCCCCTCACCGGCTGGGAACGCGTCTCCCGCCTGTTTGGCTACGCCTTTGCGCGGCACGATGCGGAGCACGAGGTGAGGAGTGCATAGACGCCCCTGGCGCCGCGTTTGATTGTGCTCCGCTGGAGCGGCGGCAGGCCGCCGCCGCCTCTCCGCTGGTCGCGCCGCTCGGCGCTCTACAAGCTTCCTCCGTCTGAGCTAAGGCGGTATCCTCTCTGCTCACGCATGTGGCCCTCCGTCTCCGCCCCCAACCCGCCCCGCCGCAGCTGCCGCCCATGCCCGAAGAGTTTCGGGAGTGGGCGCGCGACACGGTGGTGGCCTCGGGGCTGGGCCTGCTGCTGGGCGGTGGGCGCAAGTGGGCAGAGGAGCGGCACGCGGGTGGGTTGAATTGTGTGGTGACGTGATTTGCAGGGGAAGGGGAGGGGGCTTGCTGGCAGTGCCAGGCGAGGCAGTGCAGGCTGCGCAGCCGCCCCATGTCCTTCTGTCCGTCGCCCCGCGTAGTGCTCGCACTCGCACCCACGGATAACCCTGGCACAGCCACACCCACGCACACCCTCCTGCTGTCCATCCCCTCTCAGCTGCCCCTGCGCCACCCTCCGACGCGCCCACCAAGCTACATGCGGCGCGGGCAATTGCAGAGGCCAACACGCAGCGCATGTCCCGCATCGCAAATGCGGCGGTCAAGGGTGAGCCGCCGTGCTGCCCACCCTTTACCAGGGGCGCGCAGAGGGGTGAAAGGGTGAAAGGATGTAGGGGTTCAGGAGGGCAGCCGCTGGTGCAGTGCAGGGTCTGGCAGGTGCCGTCATGCGCAACAGGGCCTCGCAGCGACGAGTGGAAGGCCAACACACCCTTGGGGCCGCCTGCCTGCCTGCCTGCCTGCCTGCCTGCCTGCAGGGGCCGCCCACTTTGGCGCCATCGCCGCCGTGTTTTACGGCGTGCAGCTGGTCAGCAGCGTGTACCGCGGGCGGCGAGACTTTCTGGACGCGGCGCACGGCGGGCTGGCGGCGGGGGCGGTCTTTGGCGTGTCGCGTGAGTCGTGGCCTGCTGCGGTGTGGTGGTGGCTGCGCTGGTGGGGAGGGTCTTGCGGACCCCGGAGCCCTTCCTTGTTGGAGCGCTGCATTGCGAGGAGGCCCAGCAGCTGTGGCGGGCCTGCACCGCATGCATCCAACCCCAGGCATCGCGCCAGCAGCTGTCGGTCCCCTGCTGGCCTGCTGGGGCGCCGCCCACCCTCCCTGTCCCCTCTCAGCCTGCCCCCCTCACCACACTCCCCGCCGGTCCCTCCACCTCCACCTCCCCTGCCGCAGTGCACCGCAGCGTGCGCGCCAAGGTGCCGCTGGCGCGCAGCCTGGTGCTGGGCGCTGCGCTGGGCAGCTCCATGGGCATCCCCCTGGGGCTGGCGCAGGACAAGCTGGTGACGCTGCTGCCGCAGGAGCACCAGGCGGCGCGGCGGGCGCGGTGGACGCAGCTGGAGGGCATGATTGAGACGGGGGCAGGTGAGGTGAAGGGAGGGTGGGGAGGGCTGTGCGGCGATGCAGGCAGGCGGCCGGCCCTGCTGCGGTGCGGCCAGCAGGAGGCGGGCAGGCCTGCGGCCGCAACCCAACCTGTCGCCTGGCCTGGCCTGGCCTGCGCAAGCAGCTTTGCGGGTCTGCCCCGCACCGCCATCTCTGTCCCTGCTTCACCTCACGTCCCTGCTTCACCTCACACGCCTGCGCCACCCCCGCCTGCAGTGGAGCCGGCTCGTGTGCGCGAGGCCAAGGCGGCGCGTGGGTATGACGTTACAGAGACACTGATCCAGCAGCTGGAGGCATCACTGTCAAGCAGCCCCACTCGGCAGCAGCAGCAGGCCGCGGGGCAGCAGCAGCAGCAGCAGCAGCAGCAGGCGGGGCAGCGAGGGTAGCGGCCGTGCTGCCATGCAGCTGACCTTGCTTGCGATGTGTCCGTTTTGCTCTGCCATGCACTTTTTGCTTCTGTTCCGATCTGCTGCTCCTTGCTGCCCTGCTTTCCCCTCTGCTCCTTTGCTCGCCCTCTGCTGCTCCTGCTAGTTTCGTTTGCCCGTCTCTGCTGCCCTCATTTAGTGCGACAACCCATCTTTTGCAGCAACCTCTATCATGGGCAGAGGGAACTAGTGTACAGAGGCAGCACCGCGGCTGCTTGCAGGGCACACATGGCACAGGGGAAAGAACGTCGAGCGGCAGCACAATCATTCGTTGGCTGGTTGAGCTGTCGCGCCGCCGGGCACGGGTGGAGCCTCGGCCAGCGGGGCCGCCAAGCTGGTGTGGTGCAGGCAGCACCACGCCTCGGCCTTGCGCTCCATGTCGCCCGCGCCACCCGCCTGCAGGGCCTGCTGCTGCACATGCTGCTGCACATCGTCAGGCGGCAGCGCTGCGCGCTGCTGCAGGCGGCGCTGGAAGGCCGCAGCGTCAAACCCGGCCGCTGCTGCCTTGCCCAGCCACGAGGGCAGCGGTGTGCCGGGCGGCGGCGCAGCAGGGCTGGGAGCTGCTGCTGCTGCTGCTGCTGCATCAACTGCCGCCGTAGCCGCCTTGCCTGCCGGCACTGCCATGCCGCTGGTGCTGGTGCCGCCACTGGGCGCGGCGTTTGCCGAGTCCACCTCCAGCCACACCAGCGCATGGCCGGTGCTGTAAATGGCTCGCACCCCCGCCAGCTGCCCGCTGCCCCGCAGGTCCACCGCGAGACCTTGCGCCTGGTGGTGGTGGTGGTGGTGGTGGTGGTGGTGGTGTGTGCGTGCGTGCGTGCGTGCGTGCGTGCGTGCGTGCGTGCGTGCGTGCGTGCGTGCGTGCGTGCGTGCGTGCGTGCGTGCGTGCGTGCGTGCGTGCGTGCGTGCGTGCGTGCGTGCGTGCGTGCATGCGTGCGTGCGTGCGTGCGTGTGTGCGTGTGTGTGTGTGTGTGGGGGGGGGGGGGTCAGCAGGGGGCGGAGGGCAGGAGCAGGACGGTGGCGGCCAGCGGACACGAGAAATGCAGCTTTAGGCTGGGCTGTCAACCTGGGGCGGTCGAGGCGCATGCGCGCTACCTCGATGTCCGCCTGCCTGCTTGCCGCCATCTGCTGCAACCAAATTTGAATCAGCTGCAGCCACCCCTTGCAAGCTGCTGCTGCTACGGCCCACCTTGATCCGCGTCTCCACCACGCGCAGCACGCCCGCCCCCGCCGCCGCCGCCCCCGCCGCCAGCCAGGACCTCGGTCGCTTGGGACCCGGCACCGCCTGCTCTGCTGCTGGCATGCGCCGCTTGGAGCCAACCGCTGGCTGTGCGCCGACAGCTGCAGCGGCGGCAGCGGGCTGCGCGCCAGGCAAAGCTGGCAGAGGCAGCAGCTGGCCCGCCGGCGGCAGCGTTTGCGGCGGGCAGCTGACAGCGCGGGCGATCAGCGGCGCCGCCAGGTGCGGCAGCCCGCGTGCATCGCACTCGAGCGTGCAGCTCTGAAGGGGAGGCAATGTCGCAGGGCAGGGGGTGAAGGGAGGCACGCGGTCAGAGAACGCGGAGCAAGCCAGCAGCGGCAGCTTCAGCATGCACCTGTTGAACAGCTGTTGAACCTTAGGGCAAGAACAGGCAGCCGGCGCCACTTGCAAGCACGCCCTCTTTGCACGCCCTCCTTGCCCATGCCCACCTGCACCGTCAGCCTGCCGCGTGTGTGCGCCACGCAGGCGCCCGCAGTGGCACGCAACGTCAGGTTGGCCAGCCGGCCAGAGGCCCTGCAAGGAGCGGGGGGGCCGGAGCAGACGTGTGGGAAGGAGGGGCGGTGATGCAGGGGGCCAGGGGCCGAACCACTGCCGCGGCTCACGGGGGCGCCCTGCTGCTCGACCCTGTTACTTGCTTCGATGAACAACGGTTCGTGCCTGCCTGCCTGCCTGCCTGCCTGCCTGCTACAACTCGTGTACAGCACGCACGTGCAGGCAGCAGGGCCTCCCCCCTGCCACGCAACAGCCAGGCCACCGACAGCCCCGTGAGCGGCAACGCACAACCCCACAACCAGCAAGCAAACCGCCGCACCTGAAGTCAACGAGCGCCTCCAGCCCGCGCGCCCCCTCCACCACGCACTCCCCCGAGGCGGCCCCGCCCCCCAGGATGTGCACCGGGTGCGGCACCACCAGCATGGCTGGCACGCGGTGGGGCGCTGCGGCAGCAGGTGGGTTCCAGTAAGGTGGGGAAAGTGGGACTGGCGCACGCGGAGCGAAGGCGGAGACTGGGCGGGTTGCACAGCGGGCCCAGCGGCATACGACGCGACAGGGGCCAAGTGCAGGCATGCCAGCACCTCGAGCACCTGCCTGCCGCAGCCCCTCACCTGGCCCCGGCTCCAGCAGTATCGTGTCCCCCGGCCTGCTGGCCGCCAGCGCTGCCTCCAGGCTGCTGAACTGGCTGCGGTACCAGTGGGGGCCCTCGGGGGTGGCGGTGGCGGCAGGGCCGTCGGGCGAGGGCGCAGGCGCCAGCGAGCGCCGCCGCCGCTGCTGCTGCTCGGCCGAGCCCGGCGAGGCGCTGGCGGCGGCATCGTCGTGTGTGGTGGCTGCCGCAGCGTGCGTCACGTACAGCCAGGAGTGGCGGTCAAGTGCGAGGTCACGGAAGCGCTGCAGAGTGGCAGGTGAGGAGGGAGCAGCGGCGGTGAGGTCGGCGGCGTGGGCGGTGGGCGGCAGTGGAGAGCGAGCGCCATTCAGGCGCATCGACGCCCGTCATACTTCTCCTGCCCGTCAAACAACTGCTCTGAGCGGTGTTAGAGAAGGCGAGAGCGGCTGAGAACGCGGGGAGTTTACCCGGCAGCTCTGTGCGACACGGAAGAGGTCGGGCAGCGGATCGAGGTGACTGAATATGGCGCGCAGAAGCCCTGACGGGCAGTCGTCAAGCCCAGGAGCTCCTCCCAGGCCCGTCATGGCAGAGGCCCTGAAAATGCTCTCAAGCGAGGGGAAAGAGCGCTCAGGCGAATAATATGGGGCAACGAAGTGAGTGGAGCTTGCGGCGAGGCGCGAGGGAGCATGGCTGAGCCGCAGCATGGGGCAGCGGGCAGGCGGCAGCGAGGCGAGGGTTGTGCTGTTTGCCCAGCCCCAGGAGCACCTCACTGCCGTCTGATTCCCCCTTTCTTGAAGACATACAATGACTCTGGCTTGGGTACACTCGCTGCCGCATGAGCTTACTGGAAGCCCAGAGGAGTCGGCACGGTGCAGCAAGTGACGCCGCCGGCAAGACGTGTGTGGGCGCAGGGAAAAGTGCGTGAATGTGGCTGTCACAGAAGCCCTTGCTTTGATTAGCAATGCACACCTTGTCAGTAATCAAGATGCAGGCTGCTATGCCAGCCACGGCAGTGCGCCGCCTCCAACGTCCCATCCCCCCTGCAGCTGCCACATGTGGTGAGACGCCGTGCTTAGTGCCGGAGCCCTGTCCGCGTTAGGGTGGAATCCCCCGTTCCTCTCACTTCCGTGCGGACAGTTTATCACTGATTCTGGTGTCCTTGGCCTAAGCAGCTCGCCCACTGCGCGTCTCGACCAGCCCTTGCGCGTTTCTCCGCCACCCAGCACCCTCTTCGACCGCGGTGCACCTCTCAGGTGCGCGTGGGTGAGCTGCCAAGGTGTCGAGGAGTGTGCTGAGCAACGGGGGCCGCCGCCGCCGCCGTCGCCGATGCCGCTGCAGCGAGCCTGGCAAACGCACCCGTGCCCCCACCTCCCTGCAGTTGCTCTGCCAGCTCCGCCCATCAACCATGGAGGTCGACAGTGACACCGGAGGCCTGCCGCTGCTGGCCACGGCGCGGCCGCCGCCTAGGGGCGACGACAGCACTGACATGGGTGGGGATGCGGGCAAGCGCTTGCAGGAGGATGAGGAGACGCGGCGCATCTTTGGTGGGCGGGCGGGGTGGTGGTGGTGGTGTGGTGGAGTAGTGGCTGGTTGTCGAAAGAGATAACCGAGTGATGGGCTGGTTGCATGCAGCATCAGGTTGTGCAGCGAGCCGAAAGGAGCGGTGCCCCGTGTGCGCACCGCAACTGGCCCGGCTGCAGTACCCTCGCGCATGCCCCAGTGCCCTGCCCTCGACACCTGACCATACACACATCACCGCTGCTTCCCCCAAATGGTGTCCGCCAGGCACGCCCACCCTGGACACCCAGGGCCCTGCCGGCAGCCGCGTCCCAGACCTGGACCACCCGCGCCGCCGCAGGCACGCACCGCGGCAGCAGCGCAGCGCAGCTCAGCGCAGCGAAGGGAGGGAGGTTCAACAGTTGTGGTTGGTTTTGGTGTGCTGAAACCGTCCTGGCATGCCTCTGCTGCGGCAGCACCCTTGCCGGGGCCGCCATCCCCAGGCTAGCCTTGCACCTGGCTCCATACGAACAGATGCAGGCAGCCCTACCTGTGACGGCAGACCCTCGCCTCGCTTGTGCCGTCCCCGCCTGCCCCACCCCCGCCCTCCCGCTCTCCTCCCAAAAGGCTGGACAGGCTCTTCGCCTTCACCCACGCTGCGGTGACGCGCACCTGCCGCACCTGTGACCCCCTGCAGGCACCGCTCTTACGAGGACGAGGGTGATGAGGGGGAGGCAACGGGGTATGCAGAAGCGGGGGACGCGCCGCCGGATTCTGTGGGTGAGCGCCCGCCGCCACGCATGTGGTGGCCGGTTGTGTGTGCATGCGCCACAGCCTTTCCTTTCCTTTCCTTTCAAGTGCTTCAATCAATCTGTCCGACCACAGGCAACCTGTCGGCACCAGATGCCGCGCTGACGAGCTGTCCGGCCGTTTGGCTGCTGCATATGCCATGTATGCGGCACCCGCCTGAGGCCTCTCGGGGCAGCAGGCCTCTCGCCGGTCCTGCCTCCCTTCCCTTCATTCAATCCTCCATCACTTCATGCCATCCTCACCTGCCCCACGCACCCCACACGCCACTCATCCCAATGCCTGCCAGGCCCCCACGCCCCCGTGGAGGTGGAGATGACAGCAGAGGAGTACAGCGCCGACCCAGGGGCCGAGGCGGCGGCGGCGGCGGTGGTGGAGGCCCGCCACGCGGGTGAGGGGCTGGGGCTGCCCTGAGAGGAGGTGGCATGTCGAGGCGGGTGAAGCCCTTCCCCGCACCCCGCGTTTTGCAGCAGCAGCACCTGCGAAGGCTGTTGACGCTGCTGGCCCGCTCCTGTTCCCTCCCTCCCTCCAGGTTGTTCTGATGCTGGCATGATGGATGCCCTGGAGGCAGCGGAGACCGCGTTCGAGGCGGAGGAGGCGGGGGAGGAGGCGCGTGCAGCGTCGCTTGGCCGGCCCGGAAGCCACAAGCGCTCGGGCGGCGGCGGCGGCGGCGCGGCGCCAGCCCCAGCGCCCGGCATGCAGCCGCCCGACACGCCCCGCAAGGCGGCCATTTGTGAGGGCACTCGAGAGAAGATGATCCAGGCGGTGTTTGAGGCGCTGAGAGTCAACGAGTGGTGAGGTGGCGGGGGAGGGGGAGGGTGGGGTTGGGTGCAGTGGATTGGTGTTGCTGTTGACGTGGAGCGCCTTTGCTGCAGCCCGCCAGCGGCCCACTCTGCTGCCTGCTGCCAGCTGGCCTTGTGCCCGGCGCCGCCTGCCTGCGCTCTTCTCACCCCCACATGCTGTCCCTCGTTGGCTCCCCGCCCTCCCCTCCCCCTCCCTGCAGGTACGGCAGCCAGCCCAGCCGCGACCTGATGCGCCACGCACAAAGCATCGAAGACGCCCTGTTTACGTCGTCCCACTCAAAGCAGGTGCGCCGAGAACACGAGTGCCGGCCAGCGGCGGGCGGAGGGCAATGTGGCGCATGCGCGGCGCTGGCCTGCCTGTGCACGCCTGCCTCCTCCCCCTGCTTGCAAGGCAATTGCCTCCCACCCTTGCAGCCACCCACCCTCCCGATCGGCCACCCCCACCCATGCCCGCGCCCGCAGGTGTACCTGTCAAAGGTGTCCAACGCTGTGCGCCTGGCACGCACCGCCCCCGACGTGGCCGACATCCCCCGCATCGCCTCTGGGGAGCCGCGGGAGGTGGCGGAAGGTGGGTGGAATGAGAGGCAGGGAGGGGGGAGATGCACTTTGGATGTTGTCGTGTGCGTCATGGAAGCAGAAGGTGGAAAGGGGCCGACTGTGAAGTGCGCTGGGCGGGCTGCAGCGGCGCGCAGCTGCACCACAGCACGCCGCTCCGCTCACCTCCAGCGCCCACCCTGCCACCCCTGGTGCCCCCCCCCTTCCCCCCCCGGTGGCTGCAGGGCACACCGCGGGGGAGGCGGTGCCCTTTGTAGGCGGCCTCACTGGCTACGTCATCAAGCCCCAGATGTAGCCACAGGTTGGGTAGATGTAGGGGCAGGCGGCAGGAGCAGCAGAGCAGCAGGCGGCGGCGGCGGCAGGAGCAGGTGCAGTGCGGCACCCAACTGTTACGCTCCTGCCCCCCCAAAAAACTTGAGCCGAGCTGCCCTGCTCTGCAGTGCGCTGAGGCCCAAGCGTCCCCACACAGCCGCCAGCTTGCAGCATGCCCGCCTGCTCCCCCGCCGGGTGCACCGCCCCGTCGTGCACATCGCCCGCTGCCCATCCCTGGCTGTTGCTTACCATATGGCCTGCCACTGTGCTGTGCACCTCTATAACACACATGTAACAAGCATGCGCGCCCTCCCCCTCGAGTCGACCCCTGCTGCCTTGGCCGCAGCGCGGGCGAGCAAAGGTAGCGGCGCGCCGCGGCTGACCTTCCAACCCAAAAGCGTCAGGGCTGATGTGCTGGGTGGGCAGTCAAGGTAGCACTCCAGATGCAGGGACAGCGGTTGGCCAGGCTCCAAAGTGCGGCGGCATGCGAGGTGTACGGCGCCGCCGCCGCCCGCCGCCCGCCAGCGAGGCGGCAATAGAGCTGGGATGTTGGGCGCCTGTGGTGCCGCGCCGCCCCCCCATCCGATCCTTGGCGCCGCTCGGGGACGCGCGGGATGTCGAGGAGCGTGCCAGGACCGTCCTGGTCGCCGAACTGGGACACCTCACCCCCTTCACATCACACATTTCATGGGTGAGACGGATTTCCACGTGGTTGTCGACGCGGCATGTCTGCTTCTGCCTCACTCCTACCAGCCGGCAAGGAGCTGCTTCCCCACGATGCAGCTCTCCCAGGCGTCTCTGTGCCGGGGCTCCCCCGCAGCGGCTCTCTGCCGCCCGCGGCGGTCGGCGCGGGCCTGCGCGGCTGCCCGTGTGGAATGCAGCGCAGCAGCAGCCACAGATGCAGTGGCGGCGCCTGTCAGCGGCGTCAGGCTCCCGACTTCACACGTTGCTTCGTCCGCTGCGGCTCTGGCGGCGGTGCAGGCGGGCGCCAAGGGAATAAATCGTGAGTGCCGGGGCTCTGAATTGGCCGGGGCGGGTTGGGGGTGGAGAATTAGGCTCGGTTGGAGAGCAGCACCCACCCCACTCCCCGCCCCCGCCCCACAGGCTACGCCATGGAGAAGAAGAGCAGCATCATCGCCATTGGCCTGACCGTGCACAACGCCCCTGTGGAACTGCGCGAAAAGCTCGCGGTGCCCGAGGCCGAGTGGCCCCGCGCAATCGAGGAGCTCTGCTCCTACCCCCACATCGAGGAGGCGGCGGTGCTCTCCACCTGCAACCGCATGGAGATCTACGTGGTTGGGCTGAGCTTCCACCGCGGTGAGCGGCGGCAGCGGATGCTGTAATTGGCGGCGGCGCCTTACGGCGGCAGCCACAACAACTGCTCAGCTGCTTGCAGGCAGGCATTTGCAGGGTTGGCTGCTCCTTCAGCGTGTGGGGAGCGCGGGGCGCACGGTCAGGCCGGCGCAGCCACGCTCAAGCGGCTCCACCGCCTGCGCGCGTGCAACCTTGCACGCGCGCTGCTCATCCGCCCGCCGGCTCACCAAGCCCTCCCGCCCCGCCCCTCCACGCCTCTCCCCCCTGCTTACCCCCGCAGGCGTGCGCGAGGTGGAGGAGTGGATGAGCCGCGCCAGCGGCGTGCCGCTTGAGGAGCTGCGCCCTCACCTGTTCCTGCTGCGCGACCGCGACGCGACGGGCCACCTGCTGCGCGTCTCTGGCGGCCTGGACAGCCTGGTCATGGGGGAGGGCCAGATCCTGGCGCAGGTCAAGCAGGTGCACAAGGTGGGCCAGAACTCGCCCGGCTTTGGGCGCCACCTCAACGGCCTATTCAAGCAGGCGGTGACGGCGGGCAAGCGCGTGCGCGCCGAGACCTCCATCTCCAGCGGCGCTGTCTCCGTCTCCTCCGCCGCCGCCGAGCTGGCGCAGCTCAAGCTGCCCACTCACGACTTCAACGACGCCAAGGTAAGGGAGGGGTGGAAGGGGGCGGGGGGCAGGCGCAGGCAGGCGGCTGGTCGCCGCTGCATGTGCGTGCATGCAGCTTCATGCGACGCCGACGCTCCGCTGCTCCAGCTGCGGCACGTGCCCACCTGCTTCTCCCCGCCTCCCTCCCCCCTGCCCCTGCCCCTGCCCCAGGTGTGCATCATCGGCGCCGGCAAGATGAGCAAGCTGCTGGTGAAGCACATGCACTCCAAGGGGTGCACCCGCATGACGGTGCTCAACCGCAGCTTGCCCCGCGCCGAGGCCCTGGCGGAGGAGTTCCCCGAGGTCACCTTTGACATCCACCTCATGCACGACCTCATGAAGGTGGGCGGTGGGCGGCTGCTGGGGGCTGAAGGGCGGGGCTGCTGGGCCCAGGGTGGCGGCAGCAGCGCGTGGCGGGCAGGCTGGCGGCGGCAGGCTGACGTGCAGGCGCGCGCACGCCTGCGCGTGTGCCCCTCTTTGACCCTGCCACCCCTGCCTGCCCCGCCCGCAGTGCGTGGAGGAGAGCGACCTCGTTTTTGCGGCCAGCGGCAGCGAGGAGATCCTGGTGCACAAGGAGGACCTGGAGGGCATGGCGGCGCCCTCGCACAAGGTGCGCCGCCGCGGGACAAGGGGGCGGGCAGGGGCAGGGGCCCGCCAGCTGCAGGGCGGGAACGCTGCCTGGACGCGCGCCCCTGCTGCTGCTGCGTGTGCTGCCACGCATCGCCAGGCGGTGCCTCCACTCACCTGCCTGCCCCAACCCCCCTCTTCCCCCCATGCCGTGCCGCAGGTCGGCGGCGTGCGGCGGTTTGTGGACATCAGCGTGCCCCGCAACATTGCGCCCACGCTGAATGAGTTGGAGGGTGCCATTGTCTACAACGTGGATGACCTCAAGGAGGTGGGTGGGGGCCTGGCCGACCTGCGACTGGCTTTGCTGGCGACGGCAGGTGGCGGTGGTGAGGTGGCGGCAAGTGGCGGCTCTGCAGCGGCAGGCCCTGTTGCGGACCTCGTACCCTCCTCCGCCTTCCTCCCACCACCACCACCACCACCACCGCTGTGCGCGCAGGTTGTTGCTGCCAACAAGGAGGAGCGTGCCCGCGCCGCCGCCGAGGCGGAGATCCTGCTGGCGGACGAGCAACTTGCGTTTGAGGCGTGGCGCGACTCGCTGGAGACAGTGCCCACCATCAAGGCGCTGCGCGGCAAGGTGGGTCGGCGCGGGGGCTGCGCAGGGTGACGGCTGCCCACGGGTGCAGCTAGCAGAAGGGTGACAGGAGCAGCGGCGGCGGCGCCGCCGACACAAGTTTTGCACAGGAAAACAACGGGCCTGCGCGGTGCCGTGTGCCCCACCCTGAGCCCTCGATTGCCTGCTGACGCGCCCCGCCCCGCCCCCTGCCCCGCTGCCCCGCAGGCTGAGTCCATCCGTGCCAACGAGCTTGACAAGACGCTGAACAAGCTGGGCGATGGGCTGACCAACAAGCAGAAGAAGGTGGGCGGGCGGTGGGGTGGCCGGCCGGGGCTGCAGGCAGGTGATGGGTGCGGTTGGTTGCGCCTGCAGTTAGGGCGGCACCGCGCAGGCTTGCAGTTGCTGGACACCACCGCTGTGCCTGCTCCCGTCAACCGCCCCACCCCTATTGCTCCTGCCTCCCCTTCCTGCCTCCAGGTGATTGAGGAGCTGAGCAAGGGCATTGTGAACAAGCTGCTGCACGGCCCCATGACTGCGCTGCGCTGCGACGGAGCAGACCCTAGCGCCGTGTCGGGTGAGCTGGGGAACAAGGGGCCGCTGCCGCCAGGGGCTGGCGGGCTGGTGCTGCGTCGTCAGGCGCTGCTGCTGCTGCTGCCTCGCAGACCTCGAGGTGCGCTGCTGCTCGAGGCCTGCTGCTGGCTTGCCCTGCTGCAGCTGTGCCGTGCGTGGCATTCTGGTGCGCCCCGCCCTGCGCCGCCGGGACGGACCACCTGCAGCAGAGCGCTCACGTCCTGCCGCGCCCCCCCGCCCCCCCGGCCCCCTCTGCAGAGACGCTAGCCAACATGGACGCGCTTGAGCGCATGTTTGGGCTGTCTGATGAGGAGGGCCTGGCGCCGGCGCAGCAGCAGAAGGTGGCGGCAGCTAGCAGCAAGGCGGAGCGGTGATCGCACGCTGCGCTGCGCCCGCCCGCCCGCCGCTGAATCCAACCCCTCACCTCATTGAGAAGAGCCTCTTGTTGTTGTTCGAGTTTTCCCCCATCCCGCCCCGTCCCCCTGTCCACCGCACTGTGCCCCTCCTTGCCGCTGTGTCCTCCTGTGCCCCCCCCCCGCCTGCTCGTTTTCCCCGCGTCTCTCCCCCTGCTTCTGCTCGCCTTCGCCGCTGCACCCCTGCCTGTCCTACGTACAGGCACCGCGAATGGATGATGTCGGGGGGCCACCTTGGCCCCAGGTGGCCCCTTCCCAACCTCCTCCCCCACCACCTCGCCCCCCACAGTGTTCCACTCCCCCCCACCCACCCTGATTTTGTGTGCGGCGGGCCCCCCCGCTCCCGCAGCCGCCGCTGTATTTTTGGCAGCTGCCGCCCCCGGGCTGAGGCCTGGCGGGCGCCGGCGTAGCGGAGCGTCCAGCCTATGCGGTGCCCAGCCTGCGCCTCTCCCCACACCACCACCACTTGTGCCATTACCCGTCGCATCACCTTGCCCTGCCCCCCGCTCGCCACTCTATTCGCGTGCACCTTGGCCTGCCCAGGCACGCCCCCCCTCATGTCGCTCCTGCTGCCGCATCCCCCTTTAATCACGCACTTGAGCTGTAAGACCCACCTAATGGCCCGTTTGCAACACGGAGCAAGGAGCACAAGGGGGTGCAGGGCGAGCGTGCGTGCCGGCTGGGCCGACCCAAGGTGTTCTTGACGCGTCGCTGCAGCGCCGAGGCTTGCAGGAGCAGTCCTGTGCCACTCTCAACACCCCGCTGCCCCTGCCACGGCCAGGTGCATTGTCCTGCTGCACAGCGCTCGCGCCTGCAGGCAGCACAGGCTCGACCGGTGCACAGCTGCTGCAGGGCCAGCTGTACAAACGACAACTAGAGGGGCTCTCGGTTTGCAGATTGCAACAGGGGGGCAGGCACAGGACGCAGCAAGCTGGTTCAGTTGGGCAAGACAGGGTGAATAAGGGGATGTGCTGAACACAAGGCGAAGGAAAACTGGTGGGGGGACGGTGGGCGAGCAGCCGCTGCGCACGGTCTGCTGCAAAAAACTGAGACTGGCTGCGATAAGCTCGTTGCCGTTCCGCCCAACGCCAGCGAGCAGTCGGCGTTGCCCAGGCCTGCATCGCTCACGCTTCGTCCCTGCTGCCCAGCGCCCGCAGCTGTGCCTGCAGCTGCTCCACCTGACGCTCAGCCGCCTTGGCCTTGCCCTCCGCCTCCATCACGGCCTGGGTGGGTGGGTGGGTGGGGGCGAGAGGGATACCATATGTTGAGTGGACAGGGTGCATGCATGGGCGTGGCATGGATGTGCGGGGGTGGGAGGGCACCCTTCAATCGGGCAGAACCTCCCCACCCACCCACCTCGTAGGCCCTGTCCTCCACCGTCTCCACCAGCAGCGCAGCCTCGGCACGGATCTCAAACACGCGCTGCGCAGCCGCAGCGGCGTCGGCCTGGGCCGCCGCCGTCGCCGCGTCGGCCGCGCTCAGCCGCTCGACAACCTGGGGGGGGGATGGTGTGGTGCAGGAGGTCAGAGTTGATCTTCTGTTTGAACAAGGACGCTGGCAGTGCACCAAGGGCAGCGCTGAGGGTGCTGCACCCCGGCCCACCTACCTCGGGGTCCAGACCGGGTGGGGTGACCACCGCCACCGCTGCGCCGCCCTGCTGCGCCGCCTCCTGGCCGTTGGCGGCCGCGGGAGGAGGGGAGGTCGGCTTGCGGGGGCGGCCGCGCTTGGGCGGCTGCACCGGCGCGCCGGCGCCGCCTGCGCCCAGCTGCGACCGCAGCGCCTCGATCTCCGCCTGCGCCTGCGCCAGCTGCCGGTCACGCGCCTCCGCCGCGGTGCGCTGGCTCACCTGTTGGGAGAGAAGGGAGGGACACGTGGTGGGAGGGTCCATCCATTAGACGGCTGCCGGCGGCAGTTGAAAGGCCTGTTGCCCTCGCCAGCAGGCGCACCTCCTCTGACCGAGGGCGAGGGCGGTCATCGCGCGAACGACCCGTCAGCCGCCACCTGCCTCCCACACGTCCTCCCCACTCACCCTCTCCCCGTTCCGTCCAGCCTCCCCCACGTCCCCCCCACACTGCTTGCTCGTCACCACAACCCGACAGGGGCCACACAAAGGGCAGGCAGCAGCCTCACCAGCTCCATCTGCAGCTGGCGCACGTCCGACCGCGCCGCCTGCTTCACCTGAGCCAACTCGTCCTGGGCAGCCACCAGCGCAGCCTGGCTGGCCTGTGCAGGGGGTATCAGAGCACGGCAGGGCAGAGTGTGGGTGTGCTTGTGCGTTGGAGTTTTCAAGGAGCAGCGCCGCGCGCCAGGCAAGGCAGTACGGCTGCAGGCGGCCCCTGCAGGCGGCCCCTGCAGCAGCGCCGCACCTCGTCGCCGCCGGTGGCTGCCAGCGCCGCGGGCTCCTGGTCCGCTGCGGGGTCGGCTGGTGCTGGTGCCGCCTCGTCGCGGTCACGCAGCTGCTCATGCAGGGACGCAATCTCCTGAAGAGCCAAGGGGGAAGGAGGCAGGGCGGAAGACAAAGGTTTGAGAGGGTTGGGTTGGCTGAAGGAGCCTGGCCGGGGCTGGGCGGCGCTGAAGGGGGGCAGCAGGGCGGCCGCGCACCGGGCGGCAGCGGCGGCAGCACGAAGCCAGCCCGCCTCCGCCTCACACTTGTGCTGCGCCGCCCCTGCTCCCCTGCTGCGCCGCCCGCTCCCCCCACGCCCACCTCTGTGGCCTTTTCCAGCAGCGCCAGCGCCTCCATCTCACGGTGCGTGGCCTCCTTGGCGTCCTTGGAGGCCAGCTGGGGATGGGTGGGCGGTGGGTGGTGGGTGGGGGCAGTGAGGGAGGGCGGGTGACCCGGTGCGTTGGGGGTGGGGCTGTTGAGGTGCACCACTGAGCGTGCACACACATTATCGGGAGGGCAGGCCTGCACGGGGGCGCGCCACAGCCACGGTGGCTCCCCAGCATGCACCGGCGACATGGCAGGCAGCGAGCAGCTGGCGATGGTGGCGGTGCCGACGTCAGACAGGGGCTGAGCCCGCAGCAGAACGGAATGGTTGACAGCCAGGGGGGTGTGGGATGGGATGGGCGAGGCTGCGCTCCCTCCCCTCACCCACCAGCAGGTCTTGCTCCAGCTGCTGCCGCCGCGCCGCCTTCTCCTGCACCACACCCTCCAGCCGCTCCACCTCGGCCTGCAGGGCGGGCGCGGCAGGGAGGGAGGGAGGAGAGGTGGTTGGGAGCGTGCAACCAAGGCAAGGTGGAGGGCCACATGCGCGCTGGCAGGGCGACCGCGCGACAGGTGCACGCCACGGCAGCGGCAGCATTGGGCGCCAACATGCAGAGCCTGCTGCTGCCACGCCGCCGCCCCCCCGCCCCCCCGCCCCTCCCCCCCCTTCCCCCCCCCTGCTGCCCACCTGCGCCGCCGCCAGCTCAGCGCTCAGGTGGTTGCCCTGCTGCTGCGCACACTCGAGGGCCTTCTGGGCAGCAATGCGCGCCTTCTGTGTGAGGGAGGGTGTGTGGGGGGGGGCGCAGGGGGAGGCGGGAGGCCATCAGGGCGCAGGGTGTGGGATGATGCATGCACAGCAGCCGATGTGCTCCCAGCTGAACGCAGGGCAGGGGAGGACAGCTGGCAAGCACGCACACGCCGCCACCACAGCAGCACGCTGCAGCAACACGCAGTGCAGCACCACCAGCGGCGGCTTGCCTGCTGCTCGCCGGCGTCCGCCTTGGCTGCCGCCACCTCCTCCTTCACTTCCTCCAGCGAGAACTCAAGGTTGCGCTGCATGGCCAACAGGGAGCGGGCATCCTGCGGGGGGAAGGGCACAGGCGCAGGTGCAGAGTGCACGGGTCGGTGCGCAGACGCTGAGAAAAGCAGAGGCGCACTACGGCCAGCGGCACACGCATCCTGGCAGGGAACGCATCCACAGTTGAAGCCAATAAAGGGGGGTGGGACCCTGCATGCATGGAAGGCGTGCTGCCTGGCCAAGCCGCTGCCGGCGCTGCAGCAGAGCCAACGCCACACCCAGCGCCACCTCCCACCCCCCGCCGCACCTCCACCGCCGCTGAGCGCGCCTTCTCCAGGGTGGCGGCCCGCTCCCGCTCAGCAGTCACCAGCCCCTTGGCCGCCGACGCATCCGTCTGGGCGTCAGCCAGCGCCGCCTGCACCGTCGCCAGCTGCTCCCCCGCAGCCTCCAGCTGCTGCTGTGCGGCGGCGGACACGGCCTGCTCGCGCTCTGTGGCGCTGCACGCTGCCGCCAGCTCAGCCTCAAGCTCAGCCCGTGCCGCCGCCGCCGCCGCCGCCGCCGCCTCCAGGGCCTGCACCTGCTCACGCGAGGCGTCTGCCTCGCCCTGAGAAGCAGACAGCTGGGCCTCGAGGTCGGCGGCCTGGACGACAGGCAGGAGGGGGCGTGTGGGTTGGATTGATGGGCAGGCAGTCGGCAGTCGGCAGTCAGGCAGGCAGGCAGGCAGGGAGGGCCACCGGTGGCCGCTGGGCCACCCTGCGGCCGCCTGCCTGACCCCTAAACCCTGCAGCTGCGCACCCCACACCCGGCGCCCACCTGGCTATGCGCCGCTGCCAGCTGGCGCTCTGTGTGTGTGCACTGCATGACAGCCTCGTCCAGCGACTCTTGCAGCGCTGCCCGCACCGCAGCAGCCTCAGCCGCCTGCGCCGCCGCCTCGGCTGCCGCCTTGTCCGCAGCGGCGTTGGCCTCCTGGGCTAGCTTGGTGGCGGCAGCGGCAGCACGCTCCGCGGCGATGACCTGTTTGGGGGGGGGGGGGGGGGGGGATGAGTGTTGGGGGTGGAGGGGCATGTGGAGGGGCATGTGGAGGCTGGGGCAGGGACCCATGAAGCGGCAGCAGGCGCAGGCACGCCCACAGCCTGCCTGGCGCGCCCGCCACTCCCCCAACTTGGACCCACCACCCTCATCCAGGGCCACCCCCTGCCCTCCAGCTGTCAGCCCCACCCCACCGCCGCCCCCTCCCACCCTCCCAGGCCCCCCCCCCACCCCCCCACCACACCCCACCCCCCACCACACCCACCCACCCACCCACCCCCACCCCACCCGCCACCCACCCCACCCACCTTGAACTTGAGCTCCTCCCGCTCCATGCGCCCGTGACGCGCATCCAGCGTGGCCTGCTCGGCGCTGCGCCAGGCCTGCAGGGTAGCGGGCGGGCAACGATGGCGCGCCGCCAATTGAATCCATGGCAGCAGCAGGTGCAAGGCAGGCAACACGACTGGCTGCAGCGTGGCTGAGTGCGCAGCGCTTGTGTTGTGTCGTCGTCACGAAAGGCGGCCGCAAAGGTTAGACAGGCTGTGCACCGACCCACCTCCATCAGCTGCTTCTTGTAGTCTTCAACATTGCTGTTCTGAGCAGCAGCAGCAGCCTCCGCCTCTGCCGTCGCCGCCTGCGCCGCCGCCAGCGCCGCCTGCGCCTCGGCCGCGGCCGCCTCGGCAACAGCCTTGCCACGCTGCAGCGCTGCCGCCTCTGCTTCACCCTGTGCCAGCTGCTGCTGCGCGGCCGTCACCTCCTGCCACAGGGTTGATGGGCGGGGGGGCAGGGCGAGTGGGCGCCGGCACGTCCTGCCACGGCGCAGCTTGTGGATGCAGTACACCGTGCTGTTGTTGCTGCAGGTGCGGATGCAAACTGGCCTGCTTGCCCCCCATCCCCACCACTCGTCCCACCGCTGCCGCCCCTGCCCCTCACCTGCGCCCTCCTGCCCAGCTGCGCCTCCAGCTCCTGCTGCGCCGCGCGCAGCGCCGCCACCTCGCCCTGCACAGCCTCCAGGCGGCGTGCAGCCTCCGCTGACTCCGCCTCCCGCTCTGCGTGTGCGGCGGCGGCGTCCGCCTCGCGGTGCGCCGCCTCGCCGCTGCGGGAGGCCAGGCCCGCGGCCGCGGTGATCGCAGCGCCCACCACCGCTCCGCCCAGCAGCGGCAGCGCGTCGACGCTGGCAGCGCCTGCCTCGGCGACCTCTGCGGTGGCTGCAGCGGCGGCAGCCTGCGGTTGTGGGTGTCAACACAAGAGCACGAGAGAATGAGTAGGCATGCAACGGCACACGGCAAGTGCTTCGGATAGAGGAGAGGAGCGGCGGCGGCGGCAGGCGGCGCGCGCTGCCAGTCCACACCTGCTCGGAGGAGATGCCAGCGACACCAGCTGCTGCCAGTAGCTGCAGGGTGTTTTTCAGCAGCGCACGGCGGCTGGGGGGCGAGTTTGGCTGGTCCCCATCGGCTTTGGAAGCCTTGCAAGCCGCGGCTCGGCGAGCCCGCAGGCTCCTGAACGCCGACAGCCTGGTGGGCATCGACCAAGGAGTCTTTACACCCGAGCGGGCTCCCACTGACGCCATCGACATGTTGAGGTCCTCTGGCAGAACCGGAGACGGTGTGATGCGTGCTCGACTATGAGCGGAGCAATGCCAGGAGAACGAGTGGCGGGCGGGCGAGGGCATTGCGAGCGATGGCCTGGCCCACGCTGGCAAATGTCGAATGTGAGAGACTCGCCTTCTGCACTAGTCCTCTGCATCCCCTTGCGCATTGCAGCTTGCAGAACCCACCATGCAGGCCACCAGCGTCGCTGGAGGCGTGGAGCCCTCCCGTCTGGCAGCGCCGCTGCTCGCACGTCTCTCACCGCTCCCTCATCATGCAGTCGGCCACCGCGGCAGCAGCCACGCGCAGCAGCTCGCCGCCCGGCCCAGCAGCCCGTCGCCCTGCCGCCCCCGCGGCCCCGCCAGTTGCGCTTCAGCCGCGGCTGTAGCTGCCTCGACGAGTGCCGTACCGACCGCGACGCCTGGTGGCGGCACCAAAATCGGATTTCTGGGCATAGGCATCATGGGCTACGCGATGGTGCGCGCCGCCCAGCAGGGCGATCACCACGCGCCGCCGGCAGCCTTGCGCACGCCCACTCGACTGCTGCTGCCGCTCGCTACAAAACAGGCTGCCCCTGCCCCTGTTGCCCCTCCCTGCCCAGGCCCTGAACCTCGTCAAGGCCGGGTACGAGGTGGTGGTGTGGAACCGGTCGCCAGCCAAGTGCGACGCCCTGGCCGCGGCGGGCGCACAGGTGGGAGAGCGGCGGGAGAGCGGCAGCCAGGGGGCCGGAGGCATGCGGTGTGGCAGCGCTGGAGCCACATGTCGAGGGGTCAAGACGCCAAAGGATGGATGGTGCACGGCACGCAGTCAGGCGCCCTCTGCTTCGACATGCGCTGCTGCGCCCCTCTGCTCCCTCCCTCTGCCCCTCCCTACCCCTGCAGGTTGCCGCCACCCCCGCCGAGGTGGTTGCCTGCTGCGACATCACCCTGGCCATGCTGTCAGACCCGGAGGCATGCCTGGCCGTGGCCACAGGTGGGTGGGTGGGTGGGGGAGGGGGAGGGCGAGCGGCAGGGAGGGGGCGCAGCGCTGCACATGCAGAGGAGCGCGGTGGCATGGGCGGGGCAGGCTGCACGGTGCAGTTGAGGGGTGGCATACGTACAGCGGGCCCGGGCATGGCGGGGCTGCTCAGGGCTGCGAACCCGACGCTGCACTGCACACCGCCTGCAGCAGCGAGGGCAGGCCCAGAGCCGCCTCTCCGCCCCACTCACTGCCTTGTGCTCCCCCTGCAGCCCCCGACGGCGCCGCTGCCGCCATGGCCCCAGGCAAGGGGTATGTGGACGTCAGCACGGTGGACGCGGCAACAGCGGCTGCTGTGGCGGCGGCGGTGCGCAGCGCTGGCGGCGCCTACCTTGAGGCCCCTGTGTCTGGCAGCAAGGGGCCGGCGGAGCAGGGGCAGCTCATCTTCCTATCGGCGGGTGGGTGGGCGGGTGGGTGGGTGGGCACCGGGGCGGGCAGGCGGTGGGTGGGTGGGTGTGGATGTTTGCGGGTCGGCGGCAAGCTGCTCCTCAGACGGGCTGGCCCCGGCGCACGAGCCGCACCCACTCACCCAGCTTTGACCGTGCCTGCCTGCCTTCGTCACGTTGCCTCCACCCCGCCCCACCGCTGCAGGCGACAAGCAGCTGTTTGAGGCTGCTGCCCCGCTGCTGGAGGTGATGGGCAAGGCGTCGTTCTTCCTGGGTGGGTGGGCGGGTGGGCGGCGGGGGTTGGACGGCAGGGGGCCGCGCAAGGCGGCAGCACGGCGAAGGAAGAGGTTGATGGGGGTGCTGTGGCAGGGGCGCAGGCAGGCAGCGCTGCGCTGGCTGAGAGGGGTCTCAGCCCTGCCTGTCCCTCTGCTCTGCCTGCCTCGCTGCTTCGTCATGCTGCTGCCGCTGCACCGGCAGCCTTCAGTCGCTGTGCCCGCGTTTTGTCTGTTGTGCTACGCCAACACGCTTGCTGCCCCTGCCGCCCTGCAGGCGACGTGGGCGCTGGCGCCAACATGAAGCTTGTTGTCAACATGGTGTGCGGGGTTTGGGTGGCTGGTGGTGTGGTGGTGGTGGTGGTGTGTGTGTGTGATGGTGGTGGGGGGTGGGGGTGGGGTGGGGGGTGGGTGGGGGGTGGGGTGGGGTGGGGTTGGGGGGGGGCCCAGCCAGCCTGCCACCGCTTTGTCCGTCCCTCCCTCCAGTCGTCGCTGGAAGCAGCTGTGCTGCAGCAAACCAGAGCTCTCGGCTCTTTACGCACCCACCTGCCCGCCTCCCCCTTTTCAGATCATGGGTTCAATGATGGCGTCCTGGGCAGAGGGTGGGTGGGTGGGTGGGGGCTGGGGAGGGCAGTGTCGTCACAGAGGGGTGGGCGGGGTATAACGAGGGGATGATGTGCAGGCAGGAGCTCAGCGCATCTCCCGCTCGTGAGAGCACACTCCCGCCACCAGGCTGCTTATGCCCACGCCTGCCCTGTGGGCTGCAGCGGTCTCACCCGCCGCCGCCCCCCCCCCCCCCCTCCCCCCCCCTGCAGGCCTGTCCCTGGCCAAGCAGTGCGGCCTGCAGCAGAGCGACCTGGTGGAGGTGGTCAAGCTGGGGGCTATCGCATGCCCCATGTTTGCGCTCAAGGTGGGTGGGGGGTAGAGGGGCGGGGGGGCGAGGGGCAGGAGGGGAGAGACGGCGTGTGGTTGGGGAGGCAGCTGGGGTGGGCAGGCGCGGGGCGGATGTAGGCGGCCGAGGAAGGGGGACATGCAGCCGTGTCCCTCCCAAGGACCGCCAGGACCCCTCTTGCCTCAGCTGGCCGACCCTGCCTGCCTGCCTGCCTGCCTGCCTGCATGCCTGCCTGCCTGCCTGCATGCAGGGCCCCACCATGGCTGAGGGCCAGTACGCGCCCGCCTTCCCCCTCAAGCACCAGCAGAAGGACATGAGGTGTGGGGTGGGTGGGTGGGGGGGGTGGGGGGGGGGGGCAGCGCGCCAAGGTTGTGAGGGGCACGCACGTGGTGCTGTGCCTGCAGTGGAGCCTGGTGCGCACAGATGCTGGGCAGTTGCGACCCTCCCCGCGCCCGCCCGCCTGTCCGCCCACAAGGCCCCTGTTCCATCCCCCGGCCCCTCCCTGCCTGCAGGCTGGCGCTGGCTCTGGGCGACGAAATGCAGCAGGAGCTGCCGCTGGCGGCCGCAGCGAACGAGCTGTACAAGCGGGTGGGTGCATCTAGGCGGAGCGGGTGGCGGGGGTGGGACGGAGCAGGTGCGGCACCATGCCAAGGGCGTTGGGGGGGCTGCACCTGCGTGGTGGCGTACTACTTCCTGCAGGCCTTGCCAGCTAGCTAGGTAGGTAGGTCATTGACTCCCCCCCCTCCCCCCCCCCCGCCCCCCTCAACCCGTCTCCCTCGTTGGCCCCCCGCAGGCTCGTGCTGCTGGCTACTCCGATTCAGGTGGGCAGGCGCAAGGGAGGGGCCATGCCAGTGAGGTTCACCTGAGGGGTGGGCCACTGGCAGCCAGCTGGCAGGGAATGGTGGGAGTTGGCCAACCCCCTTGGGAGGAGGGATTCTGATGTGGGCGCCAGGCACGTGTGCGGCTGCTTCCCGCAAGGGCAGGCAAGGCCACCTGGTGCGCATTGAGCCCTGAGCGTCCTCTGTGCTGTGCATCCCTGCTGCCCTGCAGACTTCTCTGCCGTGATGGAAGCCGTGGCAAAGAAGGACTGATGCGTGGCCCGCCGCCGCCGCCGCGCCGCCCCGAGCCGGCGCTCTCCTGCACCTGGGCACTGGGCATGCGCGCGCCCCAGAACCCTGCCGCCAATGGGTCGCAGCTGGCACTGCGCCCTGCCCACTTGCCATTGTGCTCCCGCGCACACAGCTGTTGTGTGTAGGTTGCCGCAGCCGCGACGACTCGGTTGCACCCAGCCACTGAGCCTGTCGACACGCATTCATTGCTTCCCCAACCTGTATTCCCCTCCTGTTCCATCGCCCCTCCTCCCTTCCGCGCTGCCCTGGATCTGCACACTATCGTCATCATCCGAGAATTTACATACATGCTTTGATCGTGATTTCTATCGCTTGTGCTGTGCAGCAACCAGCTGTAGCAGGCTTTAATCGACCCGCACGCATGAACGGCAGTGGCAGGGCACAGGCAGTAGCGGGGGCTGCGCAGTAAGGGTGCGGTGTGGCGGAGGTGAACCAACGGGGGGCATACAGGAGGAAAAAAGGCAGGCACCCGCAAAATGTTGCAGGGCGCATCAAATAAGAACACGTGCTGTCATCAAAACTGGGGTTCTCGGGAAGGCAGGGGGACACCTGGGCAGCGGGTTCGTTCGTTTCTATCATGGGGCCTGCAGGCATGGAGCGCCTGGCAGCGCAAGCGAGCAGCGGCGTCACATTAGGGTGGTTGAGACGCAGGCGCTTCTCACAGCTCCCACGAGCTCTCGCCGGGTTCTGTCAGAGGTACGTACCGCACGTGCCTGCAGGCGGGGGGGAGGGACCAGGGGGGCGGGCCGTCAGGGCAAGTGTGGCGTGGGCCGGCAGGCCGACCACCAGGTATCCCCCCAAACGCCTCCGCTGCTGCAGCGTCCCTGCCTCGGCTTAGCCTTTCCCCTCTGCACCACATGCACCTCCCCCGCCGCATCCTCCCTCCTGCTTCCGCCGCCGTTGTCGCCGCCGCCGGCGTCGCTGTCGTTCCCGCTGCTGCCCCACGTCCCCGCCCCGCCCCGCCTCACATGAGGTTGTGCTTCTTCACCTGGCCCTCGCGGTCCTTGTCCACCACCTGCATCACCTGCACCACTAGGCATGATGATGATGATGATGATGCGGAGGAGGGGCGGGAGTGGGCGGAGACCAGGGGTGGTTGGCCTCACGCCGCTGGGCGCACGGCAGAGCGGCACTCGCACTAGTGCAGTACTGCTGTCGCACCAAGCAGCTGCTCCCACCCCTCCACCCTGCTCCCCCACCCCATGCATGCCCCTTCCCCCCGCACCTGGTACTCCCATTGCGGCCCCACGGGTATCACCATGCGCCCCCCTGGGTTCAGCTTACGCACCAGGATGTCGGGCAGGGAGGAGGCGGCTGCGGGGGGGCCGAGGCAGGGGGGCCAGGCTGGGGAGCAGCACCGGGGCGGAGACGGCGGGCCGGCCGGCCTTGTACACTGTTTGATGAGTGTGAACCCACTCATTTCTACGCTGCTGGTCCTTCACTAGCCACGCTCTGCCAACCTGCCGGCCCACCGGTCCCCCACCTGCCCCCACGTGAATGGCGTCAAAGCCCTCCTCACGCTCCAGCACATCACCCAGCACGTTGCCGGCACGCAGCTGCGGAGGGGACGACGGTGGGATGGGTGGGTGGGTGGGTGGGTGGGTGGGTGAGTGGGGGACCTGAGAGGTGGCTGCATGGGCAGGGAGGGTGGATACATGCAGAGGGCAAAGACGCCAGCGCAGGCATGATGCCGGCAACTCGCTCTCGCCGTTCTGCACCTCCCTGCCACCCACCCACCTGCACCGCCCCTCCGTCCAGCAGCTCTGGATGGTCGCGACGCACGTTGGACACGGACTGCGTGGGGCGGGCATGACGTGTCGGTAGCAGATGGGCAAGAGAAGCGGCACCGCAGGAGGATGCCCGGCCGACGACAGGGCCAAAGCCACCAGCTGGCGTCTGGACAAGCACAACAGCACCCCACCGTCCAGGCCCTCTCCGACCCTCACCAGCGCCGCCAACTCTGGGTGCTTCTCAATGCCCACCACCTTGCCTGTGGGCGGGTGGGTGGATGGGTGGGGGGCGCAGGTCAGGCAGCCACACGTTCCGCTGGCCTGCTGCTGCCTGCCGCGATTTCGCTGGCTGCTGCCGCCAGCGCTGCCTGCTGCTGCCCAGCTCGCCACCCTGCCTCACCTGTCTCCCCCACCATCAGCCCCATGGCGGCAGACAGGTAGCCAGAGCCTGGGGCAGGCCGAGGGGGGGGGGAGGTGTGTGTGTGTGTGTGTGGGGGGGTGGGGTGGGGGGGGGTAAGACAGGTAGGGGGGAGGAGCGGCGGAAGCCAGCCAGGCAGCATGCGACGTGGTTGCCACCAGCCCCGCCACAGGCAGTGCCTCACCCGACCCCACGTCCAGCACGCGTGCCCCCGGCTTGAGGTGGTCCCTCAGCAGCTCCAGGCAGGTGGCGTGCATGTGAGGGGCGCTGATGGTCTCGTGGTATCCAATCTGGGGGGCAGGCAGGTGTGGAGGTGGTGGGGGGGAGGAGAGGAGGCAGGCGCGGTGCGGGCAACGAGCACGGCACAACGCCTGCGCATCCTAACGGCCCCAGCACCACGCAGCTCTGTCAATCCAAACTCGGCTGCCCCCGCATACACGCACCGGCAGGGGAGAGTCCTGAGGGGTGTGGGGGAATGGAAAGGGAGGGGCGTGGGAGGAGTGAGGTGTGCTCGACACGTGCCGCTGCCCGTGCTCGCTCACGGCGCTGCCAGCCCCTCCTGCTGGCTCCCTCTGGCCACACCTGATAGGCGTACGCATGCGGGATGCCTCTGTCAACGTAGTGCGCTCGGTCCACGCGCCGCAGCACAGACTCAACTGGCAGGAGGGAGGCGGGCGATCGTCAGCGGGCAAAGAAAGGGGCGGGCAGCAGTTGTGGAGCTGCATGCGACTACCGCACACGACACACCACGCACGCTTTATGGCCCTACACAACGCGATCCTGCACTCCCCTGGCCCCCTTGCCTATGACCCCCCCCACCCTAGGCCTGGGGGAGGCCTCCCCGCACCCCCTCCTCACCCTCGCGGCTCTTTACCACCCCCTCCGTCCGCAGGTGGTCCACCAGCCAGTCTTGCGAGTGCATCGCTGCCCAGGCGTTGCGGCGCGGCAGGGGCGGCGAGGCGGCGGGTGGCGGTGCGGCGAGGGCTGCAGACAGGGGGCCGGCGTGAGGTAGGGCCAGGTGCGCGGCGGCGGCAGCGGCGGCGTCGGCGGCGGCGCGGAGCGGAGCGGACGGCTGGGCGAAAGCTCATCCGCCCAGCTTCGAGAGCCTCACCGGCGCCTCGATAGTGTCTCGCGGCTGCGAGAAGGCCAGCCGTGACTCCTGCAAGGAGTCCGAGAGCCGCGCGCCGGCTGGTGAGGCTCGGCACGGCTACTGTGGCGTTGGATCGCCGCGCAGCTGCTGTGGGGGCCGACACGCACGCGCAGCGCCGCAGACGGGACGCGGGGTGGTAACACAGGAACGGGTTTTGCTGCTGTGGACGAGACGTGCCCAGTGCATGGAAGGAAGTCTTCATCACATGACAGAAGAGCGAGCAGAGCGGTGAAGGCGCTTGCAGGAGGACTTTTCTTGTCGGCTGTGAGCTGGCGCGGCTCGCCGCAGCGGGGCGCCGGCGCGACGGTGGTACCAGTGCTCAACGGGCCGAACCTCCGTGCGGGCTGCGGCATGCAAGTGCTGGCTGCAATCACAACATACAACTGTGACGATTGAGCCGTCCAGCCAGCGCTGTTGCATTCGATGCAAAGCGTCCCCGCAGCCGGCTGCGTCTCTAGAGATCTGCCGCGCACCCTTGTGCGGCGACGCCTGACGCGCACGACAGCCGGCACACATCTTTTCCCGCCCTCAGGTTGTTGGCTGAGCAGCACTGGGCCGCCAAAGATAAAAAAAATGCACCAACACAGCTCATGAGGAAAGAGGCGTTGGGCAGAACAAAGGGGAGCGAGCAGCGGCAGGCACCGGTGCCCGTGGGCGGGTGCACTGCCACATGCGCCGACCATTGTCGACGGTGCTGTGCGCGCCAGGGGTCCTCAGCGGTATGCAGGAACAGGCGGCGGCTGTGTTTTCTGGATCAGGTCGGCTGCAATCGATGTGCTTGTCAGGAGGACAGGCAGGTGAGTGCAGCCTGTCGGGTGAAGGGTGTGGACGCGTGGGCGGCGGCAGCGCGCGGCGTGCGGCTGACCAACGTGCGCGGCAGCGACGAAGAAGCGCGCAGGTGCTGTTTCTTCTTTGCGACTATTACGCGATGAATGTAGCCGCGTGATAAGCGAGTTTCAGTAGGACAACGTACGTGTGCACATCAGCGCCCACGTTGCATCCAGCAGCGGCGGACGGCGGCTGCGGCGGCGGCTGCGGCGGTGGCTGCGGCGGCGCGGTCGATCTGTACCGATGCAGGAGCAAACTGACCAGTTAGATGATAAAGGGTGTGGACAACCAGGGAAATAGTCCAGACGAGCATGCTTCAGTTGAGCAGGTGGCACAAGGGCAGAAGGCAGGTCTTTGCGGCGGCTAGCGGCGGCGGCGGCGGCGGCGGCGGCGGCGGCGAGCAGCGGCAGGGCTGCTCAACGGGCCCCCGTCCGCGAGCAACGCTTGGGCCGCCCATTCCGCTTGCAAATAAGATATTTGAACGGTCTTGCGTCGAATTTTAGGGTTTAGGGTGGGTTTAGGGTGTAGGATTTTTTTCATGGCTCCTAAAACCAGAACCCCAAGGAAAAAATAATAATAGCCAGAAGTCGACAGGTGTCTTTAGTTTGGCCAAAAACGGCCATCTGCCTCTGTCTACTGACCCCCACCCCCTCATGCCCACCCCACCCTGCTGCCCATCCGTCTCCTGGCACCATGCAATCTGCTCTACTTGCTCCATACTCCTAGAGCACAACCACACAGCTGAGTTTGTGGCGGCTCGGCCGCCGCTCGCGGGCAGGCGGCCGGGCCGTCCGGCCGCTTGCGCGGCCTGGCCGGCTCGGATATAGGACCCTTAGCGTGTGCTGAGGGCCAGAGGTGGGAGCGGCGGGTCTCGTGCAGGGGGATGCATTGATTGCGGGCTCACTCGGCCGCGCTGCCCTGGCAAGCCTCGCCCGGCAGATAGCCGTGACCAGCGGCTGGCCTCAGAGCTGCAGAGCGCGGCACATGCGCCAGACGGCGCAGCCGCAATAGCGGCCACGATGGCAGCGGCACCGTCGGCAGCGGCAGGGCTGTACTGTACTGTGTTACACCTGTTTGTGTTCTGCGAGAGAACCACAGGGCCCGGCGCAGCTGTGACCGGGGAAGAAGGGAGGAGGTAGGGGAGATGCCGCTGATGAAAAGGGGGGAGAGAGGAGAAACAATTGCAAGTGGGGGGTCGTGCATGGCGGAGGGGGAGGCAAGGTTATGTTGAGCAGTCGGTCAGCAAGACAGGCGAGAGGAACAACAGAGGGCAGCAGTCCCCTACTTGCAAGATGAAAAAGGGGAGAGAAGAGGGTGAGGTGTTGGGAGCGGAGGATCAAACGTGCAATGAGGGCCGTCGTGCAGCACACAAGTCGCGATGCTTTGGGTTGCCGCATCCCGTTAGTGCCGTGCTCAGCTGCGTTTGCTCAGGCTGCATCGCGGCGCCGCGCTCTGACGCTGCAGCAGCTGCATTCATGAGGCAGTTCCAGGGCCCTATATCGGTAGGCGGGGCGGCGCGCTCGCTGGGGCCGCCCTGCCGCTGCCGACGGTGCCGCTGCCATCGTGGCGCTACTGCGGCTGCGCCGTCTGGCGCATGTGCCGCGCTCTGCAGCTCTGAGGCCAGCCGTTGGCCACGGCTATCTGCCGGGCGAGGCTTGCCAGGGCAGCGCTGTTGAGCGGCAGCGCTGTGCGCCGCCGCGATACCAGTCTGCCCACCCGCTCGGTTCTTAGCCTTTACCCCACCCACTACTTGCACTCCCCCACACCTGTTGCTCCACCCCGTGAGTTGCCCCAGCGTGCCGCCCCCTAGCACACGCCGGCATGTGACCATCCGCATCCGCACCTCACCTCCGGCCCCCGGGATCCCTCGTGCATCCCCGCTTGTCTGCTGTTTCGGCCCCTTCTCGTATTCCACCCCTGTCCGCTCCCGGAGCTCCGCTCCCCCGGATCTTCCGACGTATAAAACCCTCTTCCCGCCCTCTCCTCTCACTCTGCTACCTCCGAAACACATCCTGTGAACAGTTCCATCCAACAGGTTATGGGCCCCACCATCTTCGCCTCCATCCCCTCTCAAAACAGCATCTACTACTTGGAAGGCCCTTTCCTCTCCTTCCCCCCCAACTACGCCACCGCCTACTCCTCCCAAGTCAACGAGACCCCCCACCTGTGGCACCGCCGCTTTGGGCACCTGGGCTTTGACAACCTGGCCAAGATGGAGAGCCTCGTCACTGGCATTCGCACCACCACCGCCCAATTCAAAGCCGCCACCACCGATGCAAACTGCAAGGCATGCATCCTAGGCAAGCAACACCGCCTCCCCTTCCCCATCTCCACCTCCGCCACTCAAGCACCTCTGGAGCTGCTTCACACCGATCTGTGCGGCCCTATGCCCGTCCCCTATGCTGGCGGCAACCTTTACTTCATCACCATATTGGACGACTGCACCAAGATCTCCTTCGTCACCCCGCTGCGCCGCAAATCCGACGCCGCCCCCTGCATCATCGAGACCATCACCATGCTGGAGCGGCAAAGCGGCCACGCCGTCGAGCGCGTTCGCTCTGACAACGGCGGCGAGTTCTCCAACTCCACCCTCGGCACCTTCTACACCTCCAAGGGCATCCGCGCCGAATTCACCGTCCCCTACTCCCCCCAGCAAAATGGCAAGGCCGAGCGCCTCAACCGCACACTGCTGGAAAAGGCTCGCCCCATGCTCATCGAAGCTGGCCTGCCCAAAGTCCCTCTGGGCCGAAGCCATCACCACCGCCAACTACCTGCGCAAACGCTCCCCCGTCAGCGGCCTAGCCGCCACCCCTTTGGAGCTCTTCACCGGCATCAAGCCCAACGTCTCCCACCTGCGCATCTTTGGTGCACGCGCCTACGCCCGCACACCCTCGGCCCTGCGCACCAAACTGGACCCCGTCTGCAAGCCCGGCCGCTTCATCGGCTACGCCTCCAACCGCAAGGGCTACAAAATCCTGCTCGACAACGGCACCACCATCACCTCTCGCGACGTCACCTTTGATGAGACCAAGCCCTTTGAGCCCTTCGCCTTCAACCCCCCAGAGCCCTCCCCCTCCAATGGCGCGCCGCGATTCGACTCCTTCTCCTTCAACCCCTTCAACATCGAAACCGTGGGAGCTGCCGAGAGTGGCGCCGACGCGCCAGAGGCTCCACCCCCGCCGGGCGGCACACCCTCACCCCAAGGCTCACCCCCTGCCTCGCCCCACGCCTCCCCTCAAGCCTCACCCTCGCCAGAAGCCTCACCCCCGCTTGCGGCCCCCATCCCCCCACGCCGCTCAACGCGCGTTGCACGGCCCGCAAGCGAGTGGAAACCAAATGAGTACGTCTACAGCCCCATCACTGGACACTTTCGAGACCCCGCCGCCGCCGCCGCCGCCGCCGCTGCCGCCGCCGCCGCCGGCAACGTCGCCTTCAACTCCGCCATCGCCTCTAAGCCCACCACCATGGAGGAAGCTCTCTCTAGCCCCGCCGCCGCCGCCTGGCAGCTAGCTATGGACGACGAGATGACCTCCCTCTTCGCCAAGAACACCTGGACCCTCTGCGAGCTGCCCCCAGGCACGAAGCCCATCCCCGTCAAGTGGGTGTACAAAATCAAGCGCGACTCCAACGGCAACATTGAGCGCTTCAAACCCCGCCTAGTCGTCAAAGGCTTCCGCCAGCGCGAAGGCATCGATTATGATGAAGTATTTGCTCCTGTCTCCAAGTACTCCACCCTGCGCGCCGTCCTCGCCACCGCCGCCTACCAAGATCTGGACCTGCACCAGCTCGACATCAAGACTGCCTTCCTCAACGGCACAATTGAAGAAGAGGTGTACGTGGAGCTAGGCTACACCCTGGGCAAGCCCACCCTCTTCTGCAAGCTCAACAAAGCGCTCTACGGCCTCAAGCAAGCTCCTCGCGCCTGGTACATCACCCTCAAGACCGAGCTGGCCAAGCTGTACTTCACCGAGTCCAAGGCAGACGCCGGCCTCTTCATCTCCACCGACCCCTCCAAGCCAGCCCGGTTGCTCACCTACGTCGACGACATCCTCATTGTAACCCCCAAGACCACCTCAGCCGCCGCCCTCAAGCAGAAGCTCATGGCTGCCTTCGAAGCACGCGACCTTGGCCGCGCCACCTTCTTCCTGGGCATGGACCTGATTCAAGACCCCACCGCCAAGACCATCAAGTTGGCACAGAGCCGCAACATCAAAGACCTTCTCACCAAGTACGGCATGGACGACGCCAAGACCGCAAGCACCCCCTTCAGCACCTCAATCAAACTCACCAAGGCTGGCGAACCCCTCGACACCCAGACACACCCCTACTCCGCGCTTGTGGGCTCCCTCATGTACCTCTCCATCTGCACCTGCCCCGACATCGCCCAAGCCGTGGGAGCCCTGGCGCGCTACATGGCACACCCCACCATCGACCACTGGACCGCCGCCAAGACTGTGCTGCGCTACCTCGCCGGCACCCCAACATCGGCATCACCTTTGGCGCCGGCACCCCAGGCCTCCTCACCTTCTGCGACGCCGACTACGCTGGCGACATCGACACACGCCGCTCCACCAGCGGCTACGTCTTCATTCTCATTTTTTATTTTAGGGTTTAGGTTTTTTTAGGGTTTAGGGTTTAGGGTTTAGGGTTTAGGGTTTAGGTTTAGGGTTTAGGTTTTAGGGTTTAGGGTTTAGGGTTTAGGGTTAGGGTTTAGGGTTTAGGGTTTAGGGTTTAGGGTTTAGGGTTTAGGGTTTAGGGTTTAGGGTTTAGGGTTTAGGGTTTAGGGTTTAGGGTTTAGGGTTTAGGGTTTAGGGTTTAGGGTTTAGGGTTTAGGGTTTAGGGTTTAGGGTTTAGGGTTTAGGGTTTAGGGTTTAGGGTTTAGGGTTTAGGGTTTAGGGTTTAGGGTTTAGGGTTTAGGGTTTAGGGTTTAGGGTTTAGGGTTTAGGGTTTAGGGTTTAGGGTTTAGGGTTTAGGGTTTAGGGTTTAGGGTTTAGGGTTTAGGGTTTAGGGTTTAGGGTTTAGGGTTTAGGGTTTAGGGTTTAGGGTTTAGGGTTTAGGGTTTAGGGTTTAGGGTTTAGGGTTTAGGGTTTAGGGTTTAGGGTTTAGGGTTTAGGGTTTAGGGTTTAGGGTTTAGGGTTTAGGGTTTAGGGTTTAGGGTTTAGGGTTTAGGGTTT